>VMDO01005211.1:0-46844 GCA_007922755.1 Pedetes capensis
ATATATATATATATATATATATATATATATATATATATATATATATATATATATATATATATATATATATATATATATATATATATATATATATATATATATATATATATATATATATATCAGGTGTGTGTTCTGACCAAGAGAATATTCAAATTTTCTTTCACTGTTCTCGTTGATTCATTTTCTTTTGGCTAATGATATTATGAAGACATTATTGTTAGGAATGTTTTATATTTAATGTTCAATACTTCCTAGTAAATGAATTTTCTTTACTTTTCCAGGTTAAGAAATTTAAATGGGAGGGAGGAAGGGAAGGAAGGAGGGAGGGAGAGAGAGCGAAAGAAAGAGAGAGAATATCAGTGTCACAGAACTTATGTTTTAGACTTACATCAGTGCCCCGAACACTTTCTAGTCCTCCACCTCTTGTTTAAGTTAACTTTTTCTTCCTTATATGACACTGCTTTTGCTTTGATTAAAATTTAGTCCTCTAGGATTCCAAGGGGGCTGGAATTTAGTGCAGCTGGTAGACTGCTTACTTGCCCTTTCTGAGCACCCAGGTTAGGTCCTTAGCACCGCAAAAATAGGAGAAGGATGTGGTAATCCACTCCCTAAACAATCCTGAAATAGCCATTGAAAATTCTGTATGGGTTACTATGAGTTGGATATGACTTGATGGTACCTAACAACAACTACAATAAAGATTTCAGGAGTGTGGAATAAAGTTCAGCTTCATGCTGTGCTTATAATAATGATCCATTAAATCATATATCTCCTATGTTACTCCTGAAGTTCTTATTTGAATTGTTACTGTTGAAATTGTAAACAATATCTACCACTCCAAAAGGATTATAATCACTTGAAATCTAGGGCTCTGAACATATTAGCTTACTACAAGCACTTGTTGATTTAAATACATTCATGAATAAGAACATAAGCACCAATACAAATAAACCATCAGCTTCATCTTCTAGTTTGGAAAGGTATACTTCAGGTGGCAGTATGGATCCATCCCTGTTTTCTTGGATTGGATTTCCTAGAAGAAGAGTCTGAAGAGGGGATATATGAGCAAATGAGTTTTCTTTTTTTTCTTTTTTTGGTGGTGCCTGGAGGTTGAATCTAGGGCCTCACACATACTTTGCAAGTGTTCTATCACTAGGCTGTACTCCCAGGCTTTTTATTATTATTTTTTAAAATTATTAATCTTGAGACAAGAATTCTCTAAGTTATGCAGGCTGCCTTTACTTCCTGAGTCACTGAGATTACAGGCATGGGACACCATGCCTAACCAGGACAAGTGATTTTTTATTGAGTGCTCAAAGGGGAAAAATACGGAGGAGTAAAAGGTGAAGAGAGGGGAAAGGGAGGAAGTTGATCCTGAAGAGAGGTGGTAGGTATAAATTCTATCTCACAGTTTGTTTATTGCTCCTTGAGGCAGAGGTGCCCCCACACTAGCGAGTGATGGGGTATAGGCCACAATGGAAGTCAGTCAAGGTTTGGTGGATCCTCTGCCCTCAGGGTAGGAAAGTAGTGCCAGTTTCCCAGGGGAACATACTAGAGAAGATTGCAGATAAGGGCACGTCCAACAAATAAGAGATTCTAGAAGACTGGGCTGGCCACCATTTTCCTCCTCATGTCAAACCTGGAAAGACACATGCAAGATTAACTTACCTGTATGCAAAACACATTTCTGTCTGTCCTAACAATATTACCTGCATGCACAGTGAATAATTTCCTATTCTGGTGCCAAATTGTCAAAGATATCTTGGATTTCGTGTTAAGATATCTGAGGTCACATCTGCCTCAAAATACATGTGCAATATCAAACAGAGATTCCATCCTCATCTCCCAAATTGACATCTCTTGTGATTTTTCACTCAGCAGAATGGAGAATAAAATATTCCATCCAATTCACTGACTTTTTACTCAGCCCTATGAAAGGAAACATTGATGTCTACAGGGCAGCCATGTAGATTCAATTACGTGTCATGATACATTTCCTTTAGGAAATAATGCTTAGAGATAAAAGGCAGGGTGTTTAGAATTAGAGAGATTTTGTCTCTGTTACTTACAAACTATATGATCTTGGACAAGTCATTTAGTGTCTCTGAACCTGAATTTCCTCAATGTAAATAACAGGTAATTTGCAGGGCCATTGTAAAAATAAGTGAGATATTTTATATAAATCAATTGGCACAGTGATTGGAATATAGTAATGATGAATAAATGTACATAATTTTGCCATATTTAATCATGAAGATATTTCCTACTATCAATGAATGAGAACTAAAAGAATAAACAGAAAGATCAAAGACATAAGAGGAGATTGGCTTTGGAATACAATTTTGTGAGCAGAGAAATTTGGCCAGTTGTTTTTGTTGTACCTAGAGATAATGGAAAATTCCTGGGAACTTACTTGTACTTTAATTTTTGAATTGTGGCCAAATACATCTATAGCCAGTTATAGATTAATTTTCTATACTTGAAAGACAATATATAATTCTGCTTCTCTGTCAGCATCAAGGCAGCTTCTTCATCATTTTTATTGAATGCTTGGTGATGTCTAACTTTTAAAAATTATTTCCCAGTCTATCTAAGCTTATTCAACCCTCCAAAGAAAAATAAAATGCATGTTATAATTGAATAAAGATATACTGAATAAATATACTCTCATATTGAATATTTTAAAGTAGTCTATGTTTTTATAAAAATTAAAAATTTATGACTTTATCTGATAAAATATTTGGAAGTCAAATATTTATGGTAAAATATTTCAATCATTTGAGTTAAAGTCTCTTTATTTTATACAATAATTTTGATACATTTTCAATCAACATTAAAATGATGACAGTGATTCATCAGTTCTGTTGGTCTACCAAGAGTGGTGCGTGTGTGTGTGTGTGTGTGTGTGTGTGCGTGCGTGTGTGTGTGTGTGTGTGTGTGTGTGTGTGTGTCTGTAATGTAAGGTGTGCTAAGCAACATCTGCTTTCTGTAACAGACTCCGACCTCCCTAAGGGAGAGGCAGAGGCCCTTTGCCTTTGCTTATCATTATTTCCCTACTGCTTATCCTAGTGACTATCACTTAGGAGCTTAACGAAGATTTGCTAACTGACCAGATGGGGGCACTAATTACAGAATGATCCCTTAGATTAAATAAACTGAGCTGTGTGAGGGTCTGCACTGTTGGTATTGGCATGGTGTCATTGATAAGCACAAACTTGAGAAATGCTTCTTTTTCTCAAACCAGGTAAAAAGAAAGGAAAAAATAAGAAAAAAGAAAAAAGAAAGAAGAAGAAAAAGAAAGAAAAAAGCCCCTACAACAAAATTGGAAAGGAACTCAAGTGAGCATGTGCAGGCAATCAAATGAAGACCAGAAAGCAAACAATGGAAGATTTTGAGGAATGATTGCTCAGCATGAGTAGCCACCAGAGGCAAATCCATAAGGCTTGAGATGATGAGGTTAGAAACTGGGAAGAAAGAAGCCTTTACACAATGCATGTATCTTAAAAGTCTGATGAAAAGTGTCAAGAGGTAAAAAATAAATAAATAAATGATACCTTAATGTATAGGAAAGAGTCGAACATGCATAAAAGACTCTGAGATAGGTTGATGAAGGGTGAAAAGGAAAGTATCCTAGCAGAGGGACCAGTACTGCCAAGTCTCCAACATCAGAAAAAGAATCATTCATTTGAGGCAGTGAGATTTTGGCTATGGAATTGAGAGTGTGCATTGAATTGAGGCTGGAAGGTAAGAAGTGGTCAGCATGCTGACAATAGTATAATAGATGCAGTCATGTTACAATTTCTCCTGTTTCTTCTAAAGGCAGTGTGAAAATTATTGATGGATTTCAAAGAGTGATGTAACATAATGTGATTTACTCATTTGTTTTATGATTGTTACATGCTAATGTTAAGCAATTGGCTTGGCAGTACCAGTGGAAAAAATCAAGAGAAGATGTCATTACATTTATAGATTTCACAATCTGACCAGGGTACAGGACCTATTTAAAAAACAAAAGCTAGTGAGAACCTTTAGCAATGCAGGTATATGAAATAGAGAAAGTGGATAAGCTTGGAAAGAAGGTTTGATGATGGAAGACAGAAGAGGTAGATGAGGAGACGGAGGTATTAGAGGAAGTGAAAGAAGTCTTATATTTAGAAGAAGATTAATGTTGAAAATCCAGGTTGATATGAAACTTAATCCGGTCTGTAATCCTTATATTCTGTAAAGAGAAGGCACATATGAAACCAACTCCCCTGCTCTTTGATTATACACACCATAGGAGTAACATAGTTTAATGAGGAGCCTTGTGATACAGAGTGGCAGCCATTTTCTTTTATGGTTTCATTGCTATTATAACTCCTTGGGCATTTTCTCTATCTGCAGGACATGGAGATTTGTTGCTTTATGATGAAGTGATGTACTTTTTGCTGCATTGTGTCATAAGCTCAAGTCTTCATATTTGAAGGACAGAATTTAGGTGAGAAGAAAAGAGAAGAGATAGATCTTGCCTTAGCTTTTCCATTGAATGAAAAACAAAGTGACCTTGGAAAAATGCCTTACCTACCCTGTGCCTCACTTCTCCATTTTGTGGGATGAGGTAGGTAGACTAAGTGAGCTTGAATGTAACTTCCATCCCTGACAACAATGTGTCCAAGTTTCTCCTGTTCAATCTGGATTGGGGGAGGTTGCGTGGATTGTGCATCACTGTTAAGTCATGGCCATGATAGCCTTCTTTCACTGATCACCAAGTACATAGCAGGATCCATACTTATTTCTGTATTTAATTTTTATTCTCTTCATTTAATCCTCATATTAGTAGGTATTATATAGTTAAGTACCAAAGTTGGGCTGGGATTTAGTTCAGTTGGTAGAGCATTGCTCTGCAATCTCTGAGGTGCCAAGTTCGATTCCCAGCACCGCAAAATGGGAGAAGGACGTGGCAAACCACTCCCAAGGCAATCCCGAAACAATCAGCCATTGAAAACCCTATGAGGGTCATTATGAGTTGGACTCCACTCCATGGCACCTAACAACAACAACAACAACAACAACAACAACAACAACAACAGTAAAGGACCAAGGTTAAGTGAGGGTAAGTCGTTACTCAAGGACACATAGCTGGTAAATGGCAAAGTCAGAAATTTAAACTGGTTCTCTTTGACTTTATAGCCATTTATATTTGCAAGTGCCACACTGACATCAATAGAATGTTAAAAAAAAAATCCTGAAATATCACTGAAGTTAAAATAGTTTGATTTTTAGCAGAGCAGCCAGTGGGGTATGAATCTGGTATTATTCTGATTCAGAAGAAAGTCTTACTCAGCTTCACACATAGTGTGAATAATGGCATCAAAAATGTTCAACATAAATCTCCCTAGACCTCAGGCCTGGATTAGTATGCTAATGTTTGAGCTGCTGCAATATTTCACAGCTAGGAATAAATGGCTAAACATAAAAACGTGTATTTAAATGTGGATGGATGTGCCTTTAGAGGCACCAAAGGCACTACTAATATTATCCACACTTTTTAATCTATTGAAGATAGAGGTCCTTTAAAGTCAGCAATGAGGTGGGGTCTTCTGGTTGTTAAGCCTAAGGCAGTCAGGCTCTAAGTCTGAAGAAAATGGATCAGAGAATGCTGTAAAAAGCCTAGAAAGCCTAGAAGAGCCTTTTTTATTTTTATCACTACAGGAATGGCAGTAGCATTGGTTATTCAGTTGTCCGATGGCCTGCCATGTCAATGGATCTTCATCAGATGAACCCCAAAGCCAAAGCCAGTCAAGATGAATCATCAGAAAACTAGCACTAAAGCACTGTCCTGTTTAGTGTCGGTTAAAAGTGGAGAAAATGACAAGAAATCACTTTGAACGAAAGATTTATAAGCAATTGCATCAGATGGATATGGTTGGTCTGAGAGCCTCAGTCTCTCAGTGGAAATGGGTCAGGTGGTATTGACAGAAGAGAGGTGTATTAGCTCACATTTGGCTTGTTTCTACGCTCCAGATGTTGGGAAATGTAATTTTTTCTAAGCAGTAATGGGCTTCTGGCTTACAAATAGTTTTAGGACTGATATAGAACTTGATAATTGTTCAATTACCAATAACAATTTTAATGCTATTAAAAAGTGAAGAAACATCAATTAATGCATAACTGACCTAATGTAATATCCTATGAATTTTTTTCTGAGAAAAAGCTCCAGGAGTGGGGAAAAAACAAAACAAAACAAACAAAACAAAACAAACAAAAAAGGTGACCTCTTTAGGTATCAAGAATCTTCTGAAATCCTAATTTTGTAAAACTGAAATTTTATTTTATTATACAGGTAGTCTTGATTAAACTTGTGGCTCACTTCTTAGAATATTGTTTTAGTTGCATAAAATGTCTTACATAGAATTATAAAGCTTAATAATTATAAGCATGGCAGTTATCAAAATACTTTAAAAATTTATGACATAATAATGGACATGATTGTTTATTTTCACATTAAGAAGACTTACGGTGATTCTAATAGTTACTATAATTTCAAAATCATGATTTAAGAAACAACATTTGATGCATCTATAATAATTTCAACTTGACAAAAATATCAGGCATTTATACTGATGACAAGTCATTGGTACTGCTAATATTACTATAGTTTATTGCCTCATTTATAATGTAAAGAAATGCTAAATTTCAGGCACATTTGTTGTTATCTTAATTATTCCCTTTCAAGTTTTTAGACCTCTTGAAGTCTGGAGTCCATAAATCCCAGGCTAAAAACACCTATACCACCTCTTTTCTCTTGAGAAAATTTCATCCATGTCTTGGATGCATAGATTCTTTCTTTGCAACTCTGTCTCCCCCCACCTCTCTCTCTCTCTTCCTCTCTGTCTCTCCCTAGGCTTCACTCTGAAGTGTGTACTAGCCCTTGAATTTTACCTAATAAACTCTGCACTGCAATGCTGTATGTGTGTGTGTATATA
The DNA here is from genome assembly GCA_007922755.1 of Pedetes capensis. Taxonomy (NCBI): domain Eukaryota; kingdom Metazoa; phylum Chordata; class Mammalia; order Rodentia; family Pedetidae; genus Pedetes; species Pedetes capensis. The sequence continues at coordinate 6,966 of VMDO01005211.1, forward strand.
TATATATATATATATATATATATATATATATGTATGTATGTGTATATATATATATATATAAAAGAACATCTATATTATTAGAGCCTGCAGCCATAGCCCTGTGGCATCCGATCCCGTCATATCTTGGAAGCTAAGCAGGGTCGGGCCTGGTTAGTACCTGGATGGGAGACCTTCTGGGAACACCAGAAGCTGTAGGCTTGGGAGAAGGACCTGGCAACCCCCTCCCAAAAATCAATCTGCCATTGAAAACCCTATGAACAGCAGAGAAGCACTGACAATAGTGTTTCCCCTGTTGTACAGAGGGTCACTATGAGTCGGATACCGACTCGACGGCACCTAACAACATATTATTAGAAGATTATCAAACAGACCAAAAAGTTGGAATTTTGTGAGTTATATTAGAGACTACAACTTATTTTTTGGGCTATAGCACCTAGAGCTGAAAAGCTTATCAGATCACAGATTGTGGCTCAGAAAAAAAATGCATTTATATTACCCATGTAACAAACTGCACTACCAAGAACTGGCTAGTTTTCTTTGAGGACAATTTTAGATTGATCCTAAAATTCACCTAGCTGATGAGACGTCCTTATTTAGAAAATGGCTTGCATGAAAGTCTTAAGAGTTGCTTAACACAAACATTCAATTATTAAAACAAATATACTGCTTTTACAAAACAGTGTGCCAATAGAGATGTATCCCTTACTTTGTGCCCTCCTCTTCTTCCATTATTGCTTTCATGCAGTAATCTCTACCTAGATTTTGTAACACAGGGGTTCCCAACCTCTTCAACATCAAGGACTGGTTTTGTGGAAAGCAATTTTACACAGCTAGAGGGGAAGGCTTTGGGATGATTCAGGTGCATTACATTTATTCTGCAAATAAAGTTTTGCTTGCTTGATTGATGATCAAACTGGTATCCATATGTGACCCAGGCGTTGGGAGCCCCTGTTCTAAGATATGCTTCCTCCTGCCCGGCACGGTGGCTCATGCCTGTAATCCCAGTGGCTCTGGAGGCTGAGGCAGGAGGATCGCAAGTTTGAGACCAGAGGCAGTCTGCGTAATTTAGAGAGACCCTGTCTCAAAAAGAAAACAAAACAAAACAGAAAAAGGGCTGGAGGTGGCAGCTCAGTGGTCCAACACTTGCAAAGCATGCAAGCCCAAGGCCCTGGGTTCAACCCTCAGTACGGGAAAAAAAAAAAAAAAGCTTGTTTGTCACATGCATACTAATGGTAATTTCTGTCCATCTTTGAAGATTTGCTTAGGTCTGTACTCTTTTCATTCCTATCTTCAGGGTGGGTCAGATGTATTTTTCAAATTGGTTTCCATAATATCTTACATATGTTCTGTTATTTTACTGACTGCAATGCTTTGTATAATTGGGTTATATATAAATTTCCTGTTTTAGATCATGCTGCTTATGATCAGAGTCAGTGTTAAACTTTTTAGTACCACTCTCAGAACACAATATAGCATAAAATGATTTCTCAATATATGTTTATGAAATGAATGATAAAACTTGCATTGATCTCAATGACTACAAAGATACACAAAACAGCATGTTTCCTTATCAGGATGAGGCAATTGCTGAGGATTGTGTGTGTGTGAATATATGTGGAGGCCTGTGCATGTACACATGCATGTACACACACATGTAAATGTAGCATCAAGAAAAAGAGCAATTGGTATGAGGTCCCAGGTGACAAATAGTAAATAAATATTGTTGGGTGCTGCCAAATCGGGTCCAGCTCATAATGACCCTATGTACAACAGAATGAAATATTACCTGGTACTGTGCCATGCACATAATCTTTCTACTGTTTAAGAACATTATTGCAGCCACTATTTCAACCCATCTAGTTGAAGGTCTTCCTTTATTTCATTGACCCATCACTGTCCCAAACACAATGTCTTTCTCTAGGGATTGGTTCTTCCTACAAAATATTCAAAATACATTAGATGGAGTCTAGCCATACTTGCTTCCAGTAAGCATGCGGGTTGCTCTTCTTCGAGGATGAATCTGTTTGTTCTTTTGGCAGTCTATAGTGTACTCAATATTTGTCTCCAGCACCATAATTTGAAAGCATCAATTCTTCTCCTTTCTCCCTTATTCAATGTCCGTATTTCACAACCATATGATGCAACTGAAAATAGCATGGCATGAATCAGGCACACTTTCCTCCTCAATGTGACACCTTTACTTTTCAACACTTTAAAGAGGTCTTTTGCGACAGCTTTTCCCAATGCAATGTGTCTTTTAATTTCTTTACTTCCTCTTCTGTGGATGTTGATTGTAGAGCCAAGTAAAGCAAAATCTTAGACAACCTCAATCTTTTCTCCATTTATCATGAAGTTGCTTACTAACCCAGTTGAAGGAATTTTTCTTGATGCTAAGGTGCAATCCACACTGAAGTTTGTTCTTTGATCTTCATCAGTAAATGTTTCAAATCTTCTTCACTTCAGCAAGCAAAGTTGTGTCACATGCATAATGCAGGGTTTAAATGAGTCTTCCTCCAATCCTGATGCTGTGTTCTTCTTCATAAATCCAGATTCTCTGATATTTGCACAGCATAGAAATTGAAGAGATATGGTAAAAGAAAGGATACAACCCCGATGAATACCTTTCCTGATTTTATTTATTTCTTTTTTCTCCCCTTATTGGTATACGATGGTGGGGTTCAGAGTAATACAGCATTGGATTTTCCATTGTGAAACTATTACTTTGGGTTACACTTTTATCAATTTACCAGGTTTATGGAACATTTTAACTAATATGTAGCAAAACTCATATGCATATTTGGGTTATATTCTCCTATTTTTCTAACGTACTCATGAAGTTGCCTAGTTCACGTTGAGATTATCCTCTTCTCCTTTATCCTTCTGCATTGATTCTGACTTTAAATCAGACAGTATTCCTTTGTTCTGTTCAAATGACAGCCTCCTGGTCCACCTATGCATTCCTCAGGAGTACAATTAAGTGCTCTGGTGTTCCCATTCTTTGAATGTTGTCCATAATTCGTTTTGATTTACACAGTCCAATACCTTTGCATAGTCAATAAAACATAGATAGACATCTTTCTGGTCTTCTCTGTCTTTGGCCAATATCCATCTCACATCACCAATGATGTCTCTGGACAAATACCCTCTTCTGAATCTGGCTGGGTTTTCTGGCAGTTCCCTGTCTATATACTGCTGCAGCCACTTTTGAATGATTGTTAGCAAAATTTTTCTTGTATGAGATATTAGTGATGTTATTCAACAATTTCTGCATTCAGTTGGATCCTCTTTCTCAGTACTAGGTACAAATATGTATCTCTTGTAGTCATTTGGCCAATCTCTTGGCATAAACAATAGCATTGGTTTCTGATCATATGCAACCCCTTAAAATAGTTTGTCATCTTGCAAATTTTTTTGATATAATGACTCTGTGTAGTCCTTAATCTTCTTTTGATGTTTCTTCCATCATTTAATATTTTCCCTGTAGTATTCTTCACTATTGCCACTTGAGGCTTGAATTTCTTTCTTCAAGTACTTAAGCTTGAGAAAAGCAGAGTGTGTTCTTCCCTTTTGGATTTCTATCTCAAGCTCTTTGCACATGTCATTATAATATTTCATTCTGTCTTTTTGAGCTGCCCTTTGAAATCTTCTGTTTAGTTTTTTTTTCTTTTTTTTTTCTTTTTTGGTACCAGGGATTGAACCCAGAGCCTCACACTTGCATACTTTACAAGTGCTGTACCACTGAGCTGCACCCATTTTTTTTCACTTTTTGAGACAGGGTTTCACTAAATTACACAGACTGCCTCTGGTCTCAAACTTGAGATGCTTCTGCCTCTGCATCGCAGGTCGCTGGGATTACAGGTGTGTGCTACTGTGCCCAGCTCTCTTTAGTTCTTTAACTTTGTCATGTCTTCCTTTTACTTCAGCTGCTTGATGTTCAATATCAAGTTTCAGAGTCTCTTTTGAGAAGTAATTTGGTCTTTTCTTTTTTCCTCTTTTGTAGTAGGCTTTTCCTTTCCTCATGAATGGTATCTTTGATATCATACCACAAATCATCTGGTCTTCAATCATTAATGTCTAATACATCAAGTCTGTTCTTGAATTGGTCTTTCAACTCAGGTGGGATATACTCAAGGTCATACCTTGGCTCTCGTACACTTATTCTAATTGTCTTAAGTTTCTGTTTGAACCTGCATATGTGCAATTGAAGGTCAGATCCACAATCAGTACCTAGTCTTGTACTGAAATTTTGAGGTTTTCTATCATCTCTTTCCACAAATGTAGTCAATTTGGTACCTGTATGTTCCATCTGGTGAATCCATGTGTACAGCTGCTGGTAATCTTGGTGAAAAAATGCATTTGCAATGACAGGTCAATGGTCTGACAAAATTCTATGATGTGATCTCCAGCATCGTTTCTGTCACCAAGGCCATATTTTCCAAACACCGAGCCACCTTATTTCCAACTTTTACATACCAATCACCAGCAATTATCAGTGCACCCTGATTGCATGTTTGATCAATATCAACCTGCATAATCTGGTAAAAATATTTCCTTTCTTCATTTATGGTCTTACTGGCAGGTGTGTAAATTTAAATAATAGTCATATTAAGCGGCCTTCTTTGTAGGTGTATGGAAGTTACTCTATCACTGATAGCATTGTACTTCAAGACAGACCTTAAGATGTTGTTTTTGGTGATGAACACAACCCCATTTCTCTTTCAGCTTTAATTCCTGCCATAGTAGACCCTATTATTTGATTTAAAATGGGCCCTACAAGTCTATTTTAGCTCACAGGTGCTTAGAATGTTGATGTTTATGCATCCCATTTCCCTTTTGATAATTTTTAATTCCTAGATTCATATTACATACATTACACATTCCAATTATTAATAGGTTTTTATAGTTTTTGCTTCTCATTTGGGGTCATGCAAATGGGGTTTACTCCATTCCCATCATTATGATTATCTCTACTTAGAGAAGTCAACTCTTCCGCAGTCATCTTTGAGTGCATTATAATCTGAGGGGGTCATTTTATGGCACTGTATCTGACAGCGTGTCTCTGCTATCCATAGGGTTTTCAATGACTAATTGTTTAGGGAGTGGGCTACTATGTACTTCTCCCTTGTCTGTCTTAGTCTGGAAGTTCAGCTGAAACCTGTCCATCATGGGTGACCCTGCTAGTATCTAATACTAGTGACATTGTGTTCAGCACCACAGCAACACACAAGCCTGCACAGTGTAGCAAACTGACAAACAAGGGAGGGAGTAAAGAAAGATAAATTATCTATTTGAACAATGATTCAGACAGGGAAGATATTATTTCACTTGGACTACCTAACAACACCCCCCAATTTAATTGCCCTTTTCTGTTGAAAAATTGTTTACTGTGAAACTGGTCCCTGATGCCAAAAATGTTGGTGACATCTGTTTTAGAAAATCTCATAAGTGGAGATTACTGAATGAAAAACAATCATGCAATACTCTTTAAATCCAAATACACACTTCTTTTTCAAAAAATTTTCTTATGAATACTCTAAAACATAATGTAAAGTTAAAAGAATCATAAACGCTCACCATCTATGTTCTGAAATTAATATTTCCCTGTATTTACTTCATTACATATTTTTGTCTCTGTCTCTATCCATCAAGCCATACTATTTTATCATGTATTTTAAACAAAATGGCAGATCTAAAAGTCTCACAAATACCCATAAATGCCTCATCATTGTATAACATGAACTAGAGTTCAATATTGCCCAAATTCCTATCAAGATTTAGAACATTATCATATTCTACAGAACTTCCTCATGCTCATTTCCACATGAATTTTAATTTTTCCTGAGTTTCATTTACTTATTATTCTCCAATATTTTACTGTTTATATTATTTTGAATCTTTATTTTGTCATTTACATACTATGTGTATCATCTATAATGCCATTGACTTATGTTGTTTATGTGTACTGCAAAGTTAAAGGAGTGGAAATAGTCAAATTTCGTAAGGTAAAACAGAAAGCCTTGCGATGTTTTGCTTGTTAGGTGCTGTCTAGTCGAGTCCAACTCACAGCAACCCTATGTATAGCATAACAAATAATATGCAACACTGTGCCATGCACACAATCTTTCTTATGTTTGAGTCCATTGTTGCAACCACTGTGTTTCTTCTCATTTTGAGTTGTGCCACATCAGCAAATGGAGGTCCCACTGGCCTTACTCGATTCCCATCATTAAGATGGACTCCACTTTGAGGAGGCAACCACTTCTCCAGTTGACTTTTGAATGCCTTCCAGCCTAAGGGCTCATTTTCTGGCACTATATTGGACAATACTTCTCTGTTATTCATAGTTTTTGATGGCTAATTGTTTTGGGAGTGGGCTGCTAAATCTTTCTCCCTAGACTGACATACTCTGGAAGCTCAGCTGAAACTTGTCTACCATGGGTGTTCCTGCTGGTATCTGAGAGATCAGTGGCATAGCTTTCAACATCACAGCCACATGCAAGCCCCCATAGCACAACAAGCTGACAGACACACAGGGACCCCTGTCATGCATGACTAAAAATTTTTCTCTAGTTTGGCACTGATTCATTAGTTGTTACCCAATTATGCTATCCTTTGCAATAAGTCAAGTAGTTAACACAGGAGACTGATTGAGAGATTAAATTTATTTATGGGGATAATTAATTATACAAGTACTCTGATACTATGAATAAGCATTTTAAGTGCATATCTGAATGACTGGATTCAAGCATTTTTCAGCAAGTCTAATGGTTCACAAGTTTGAATATTTTCTAAATTCATAAAATATCACACTTGGAAAATTAATATATTTACCGAACTATTGCTGTAGCACAATTAATGTGATAATTTCAAACATCAGAATAAGTGTTTTCATTTTATCTATACTCTCTTCTTAGAAATAAGTTCATTTTAATAAGTAAAAATAGTGAATAATGGGTTATAAGGTTTCATCCTTACCATTGCATGTTCTACATGTAAAATGTGCATAGGACTTAAAATATATGAATAAGAAAGATATCTTAGCTGTGTGGTGGCTTATGCCTGTAATCTCAATAATTGATGAGGTGGAGGCACCAAGATAGCAGGTTCAAAGCCACAGGAAATCTGTATAATTTAGCAAAACTCTGTCTCAAGATAAAAAATAAGAAAAAAAAAAAAAAAAAAAAGGGCAAGGCATGCAGCCTAGAGGTATAGCACTTGCAAAGCATGAGTGAAGTCCTGGGTTCAATCCCCAAGTACCACAGAAAGAGAAAAGAAAGAAAGAAAATGGACGATATTCTTTTGTTGTTATGTTATTTATTTATTTGAGACAGAATCTCTCTAATTGGCCCGGGCTGACTCAGCCTCTAGAGTGCTTGGATTAAAAGTGTGAGCTACCATGCTCAGCTGAGAAAGATATGCTTTACACTTAATAATTAAGTGCTAAAATTAGAAAAGAAAAATATTTATTTAAAAGGGAGGTAATTTATCATCTAATGACCCAGTGGCTTCTTATGAGCATATTGTTGGCAGATTAGTGTAACTATTGATGCAAAGCACTGAATTTTCTATAATTAGCAAATAGGTATAGAAAACATTCCATAAGATGTAATACCTTGGGCCTTTAATATATGCTTAACCTTCCTTATTTATGTAGAAAGACTCCAGGTGTACTCTAATTTTAGATGAAATTTTCATTTTCAACCCAGGCTTAGCAGTTAGTACAATAAATAAACTCTTTTCCATTTTCAAATAACAATGTTCTCAAGTAAAAAAAAAAATTGCTAATTTGCATCAGATTATAAGGCTTTCCCTTAAGGCCAGTTAGGAATATTTTATTCTGCATTAGTGAGTTTTCTATCACCATAACAAAATACTTGAAGTGATTAACTTATAAAGAGGAAAGGTTTATTTTGGCTCGTGGTCTCAGAGGTCTCAGTCCATGGTTGCTTGGCCCCATTGCTTTTGGGCCTGTGGCAGCACGATATTTCATGGCAGAACTGTGTGGTGGTGGAGCCACTCACCCTATGGTGGCTGGAAAGCAAAATAAAAGGGAGAGGAAGGGGCCAGGACCCCAAAGTCCTCTTCAACCTCAGCCCCTAAGCACCTAACTTCTTTCCACTAGGCATCATCACTTGAAGGTTTCACCATTTTTCAATAGTGTCATGGGCTGTGGAAAAAAGAAGCCTTTAAAACACAGGCTTGGGGGGCAGCACTCCAGATCCATACCACAGCATTATCATTTGAAATACAGCATTAAAATTGAATGCCAAAAACACACTGTTATCTCTTATTTTCATAAAAATTTAAATACTGATAAATGCCACAGTAATTTCCTCGTTGCTTTACTTGCCTGACTTGTATGGAGTCCTCAGTATAACTGAAATTAGATACCATGGTGTTTAGCACAGGAAACTGAATTGTGATGTTTTTATATAGATCTTTATAAAGTGTCTGTTATAAAGTGGTCCAAGCCAGAGATTTATTATTTAAAATCTGCCTGTTAATTTGCAATGCAAATAAATAAGGCTGATTGCATTTAAGCAGTAAATACCTGCTTTAAATAATGAAACACCACTTCTCCATTGATCAGTCATGTGGCTATAGGTCTAGCATTAGCATGGGGAGGTATTACCTGAATGGGCTGAAAGAAAATTAAGACTACATTAGACCACAGTTGAAATTCAATATGTTCAATTTGTTGCAGCCTGCAGCCCAACAGCTTGATCTTTTGTCACCATGTGCACTAAAAGAGATCATATATCTCTTGTGCACTTATGTCAGGGAAAGCACCACAACCTACTTATCATACTTGCAAAACACTTAAGAAAACAAGGCAAATTCCCTCAAAGTAATTCAGCTTTTGGTAAGGATTTTATTATTGCAATCAATTACGATGTTGTCAAACCTGACAAATTGAAGTTCCTAAATAACTAGGTCATAACTGGATGTCTTAAAGCAAGAAGGATAATGTACTTCTGGCCCTTGCTGATTTTCATATGCAGCCTTGAAAATAATTTCCACAGTGTTTAACTAGGTAAACTGTAACATAGGAAGAGCAGATACAAGGTAGAAACATCTTAAAGCTTATTTAACCTAACAAATAACAAATATTGTAAGCTAAACATACCAATAATACAAAATTTTAATTGGAATCATTTAACCATTTATTTTAATAAGGTCCTATTAAAAAATCATTCCTTGCTGTTTTCTGGTTAGCCATGCTGGCAGCATTATTGTGATAACTGGTTAGAGTCACTGTTGATTAAATTTGTTTTAAAGAGTCAGAGTTACACATAGGCCTGAATAGAGAAATCTTAAGGTACGTCTACAAGTATACTCTGAACTTTCAATGTTTCAGTCCTATATGTGACTGAAGATCTTGTTTTATTCTTAATATTTTGAGGAGCTAGTAGAAAAATATTATTTCTCTTTCCTTTGGGATTATGTAATATGTATATATTACTTATCATAGCACTTTTTATAATGACTTGGCTATGCATAACATATATATACACATACATATCTAAATATATCAATCTAATCTTTCTCCTTTTGTAAGTGAAAAACATAAAAATAGAGTTAATGTCTTTTCACTCTATCCTCACACTCTATTAACATGGTATTTGGATCATAATAAGTACTCTGTGAAGGATGAATGAATGATGATATTGAGAATGTAATATAGTATGTGGTAAATAGCATTTAATGTTCTCATTTTTTTGTTGTTTTACAGTACTGAGGGGTTGAACCCAGGGCCTCGCACATGCTAGGCAAAGGCTTTGCCATTGAGATGAACCCTTTTTGGATTTTGAGACAGGATCTAGTTAAGTTACATTGGCTGCCTCTGGCCTCAAAGTCATGATCCTCCTCTTCAGATTCCTGAGTTACTAGGATTATGTAAGATGTGTGCCACCGTGTTCCACTGAATGTTTCCAACTTTTGATTCTTTTTCTCAGGGGTGGGGCTGGGGTTTAGCTCAACTGGTAGAGCAGAGCACTGTTCCACACTCCGAAGACCAGGGTTCAATCCCCAGCACCGCAAAAATGGGAGAAGGATGTGACACTCCACTCCTGAAGCAATCCTGAAACAATCAGCCATTGAAGACCCTATGAGGGTTGCTATGAGTTGGACCTGACTCCAGGGCACCTAAAAACCTCTCAGGGTTACACTGATAAATGTTTGACAACTGGCTCTCAAAAACAAACCCACACATAATCTTCCTGATCTTTTAGCATTTGGTGATTTTGTTGGTGCAAGTAATCCTATCATGACCTATTTCAGCCTGCCAATTGGTATCATTAATTCAGAACTGAGTCCAGCTCTACAGGTTTGCACAACTTGGCACCAGCATATTACTATCCCCCTTTCTTGCAATGGGTTTTTATATTTCCTCCCACTAGAAGCAGAAATTACTTCCTCACTGCATTGAAGCTGAGTTTGGTCATGGGTGAGCTTTGGCAAATGAAGTGGTAGTGGACGTGACATAAACAGGTGCTGGAAATGCAATCGTGCATTTCTGATTGCAATTTATGCTTCTTTCATCTCCACTGGAAAAACATGGCACTCATCTAAAGAGGATAAGAGACAGATGGAGCAGATCTATACAGAACTCATCCCTTGGAACCAATTCCAACCAAGTACTGCCCAAGTCAGCCAAACTGCAACTAACCCACAGATGTGAGAGTGAGAAATCAGTGTTTACTGTCACCCATTGAGAGTTTTCAGTTTGTTATATAGCATAATCAGATGCGTAAACAATACAATGCAACTTAAGGTAAAGTAAGCCAATCTGGTAAAACATTAGAGTAAAAATCAAAGCCTCATGGCTCCCTTTCTTGCTCTGTTGCCACTTTTGTGTGTGTGTAATGTGTATTTAAAATGGATTAGTAATATGGATTGTTGTACTTTGTGTTTTTAGTTCTGAAAGTGAAGAACATAACCACTTCTGATTATAAAGCAGCACATAGTATTGCTACTTTATTTTAATTATTAATTAATTAGTTTTGCAGTACTCAGGGTTGAATCACTGGGCTGCACCTCTACTCTATTTTTTACTTTTTAATTAGAGACAGGATTATAGGAATGTGCACCACTTCTGGTGAAATATTGGTGTTACCATCATCACTGGCGTTTTGAAACTTGTCATTTGTTGTTCCTGGGTGTCACTGAGTGGAGTCCAACTTGTAGCCACCTATGTACAACAAAATGAAACATTCTCTGACACTGTGCCATGCTGGCACATGCTTTAAAACCTACTTTGGCTAACATTATATAAGCAGATATCCATTTCTACTCTCAGTCCTAACCATGTATGATCTGGTGGAAAATTCTCCATCTTTTCTCCTTTCTTCCAGATGGTGGTGGTGGAAAGTTTGTCACCCAAGTTTCCAGAGTGAAGATGAGAATCATCCTAAAGTACAATGGATGTATAGACTGAAGGAAACAAATCTGCTATTGGTTCTCAAAGTGTGGTCCCTGGAACAGCAACATCAACACTATCTGGGAACTTTTTTGGAAAGGCAAATTTTTGAGGTCCATACCAGACCCTCCTGTATTGGAAACACTGTGAGGTACAAAAACAGTTCTGAAAAGACTTCTGAGTGATTCTGTAGAAACAATTTGAGGGCCACTTGACAAATATTTTTATTTCTTTAACTAGAAATGTTTTCATGGAAATGTATGCTACTAGAAGGTGGTAAAAAGATATGATGCTATAGGTATTTTTTAAAGAAAATTTCTTAATTTTTACCACCTCCCTAAGAAATCAATCCCATATGCAAGGTACCTCCTATTCCAGAAAGTAAATGCAATTTAACTCTGAAGTACTTTTATTTTAGTTTTTAGGAGTACTCTCCCATATTTCACTTATTCATATCTGGCTCATGAGAAATGTAAGTAGAAATGATCAGTTTCATTGGACTATCAATGATTGAATGTGTACAATGAGGTTATGACAGGCTAGATCTCACAGTTGGGAGATTCTGCTCTTTTACATATTTGTGATAGATTAATTGCAAAAATGATCATTGCCTGACCCACAATCTTTTCAATGGTATTTTGTAGTTCCTTCTATCAGGAAGTAGAGACTGTTTTCTTACTTGAATTTAGGCTGGTCTTATAATTTGCCATGGCTTATTTGCATGTGTACAAGAGAAGTAATAGAATAACAAGTCCCAGCCTAGGCCTCAAGAAATACTCTGTGCTTCTGTTCTCTCTCCTAACCTATTCCCCTGCAGCTAAAAGAACAAATCCAGAACTGCTTACTGAAGAAGGAGGGACTATGTGGTACAGAGCTGAGGCCCTATTCAAGTGAGCAAGTCCAAATGACATAAGCTTAACTGGGCTTAGATCAGTAGGAAAAAATAAACACACACACACACACACACACACACACACACACACACACTCACATTTGTTGTTAAGTACCATTGAGTTTGTCTGGCCTGACTCATAGTGACCCTAAGTACAACAAAATGAAATACATGACACTGTGCCATAAACATGATATTTTTATGTTTGAGACCACTGTTGCAGTCACTATGTTTCTTCTTCAAAAGGAGGTATCAGGGGCTTTACTCCATTTTCATTATTAAGGTCAACTCTACTTTTAGGAGGCAGCACTTCTCCAGTTGTTTCCAGAATCCCTTCCAGTCTGGGGGGCTCATTTTCTGGCACTATATTTGACAGTGCTTCTCTGATATTTATAGGGTTTTCAGTGGCTAATTGTTTTTGGAGTGGACTTGTGGGTCCTTCTTCCTATTCTGTCATAGTCTGAAAGCTCACCTGAAACCTGTCCACCATGGGTGGCCCTGCTGGTATCTGAAATACCAGGGGAATAGCTTTTAGCATCACAGCAACATGCAAGCCCTCACAGCATGGCAAGCTGACAGACATGTGGGGGTTATACACACACACACACACACACACACACACTTTTGCTTCTGCTCTGGGAAAACTTGAATAGTACGTAGAGTCATTGACATTCATATGGAAGATGTTGAAAGGAGTTTTTGAAAAAATCTTTATAAAGGAGCAAATTCCACTGAAATGCATCTTGTGATCTCACCCCCACCCCTTTACCTTCTTCTGTTTGGAACATGGATACAATACCTAGAGGTGTACCATGCAACTAATAAAGGAAGAAAATCATGGATGTTGTTGTTATTAGATACCCTGGAGTTCATGTCTGACTCTTAGCAACCCTATGTACAACAGGCGAAACACTATTGTCAGTGCTTCTCTGCTATTCATAGAGTTGTTATTGGTGGATTGAGTTTTGGGAGTAGATTGCTGGGTCCCTCTCCCAAGCCCATAGTACCTGGTATTCCCAGGTGGTCTCCCATCCAAGTACTAACAATGCCCAACTCTGCTTAGCTTCCGAGATCTGATGGGATCAGATGCCACAGTGGTATGGCTGCAGGCCAAAGGCATGGATAGAGCTATACATATTATATAAGATAGAGGAGAAAATACAGGGAGATCCATATAAAGACAAAGACTAGTGACCACATTATCAACATGTCATACACACCCTATGTGGCCTACCTCTGGACATTTCCTTGTAGGACAAATTTGATCTTCATTTGTTTTAGGATTTTATGAGATTTTCTTTGCTGAGCACATTTGTAACAGATTCATATATTCCTAGTAGACACATTTCTTCTGAAATCCAGCCTGTGTATATTCTTTTTAGGGCCAAAAGAAATGTCTATTCAATGTGTCCAAAATATTTGGGTCTCATTAAATCCAAAACAATTATTTACATATTTTTCTTCATTTAGTTTCCTCCTTCTCTGTATTCAATTATCTTTTTGTTTTAAAGATTAAATTTATTTCAAAAGTGCCCATGTAAATCAATCAGACATGATAGAGCATTATTTTTTAAAAAGACCTCAGAGTGAGAAAAGATCATAGTGAGAAATTCTGTTTCAGAGAAATAGATGCAAATGTATTCTGAATAAATTTCTAATTTCAGGTTCATAGACTAGTTCTCTTCCTATTAAAGTGCTAAATCTTCAAAGATTCTCTGTCCCCAATTCCCATTGTGAACATAATTTACCTTTTGTCTGTCAAACACAATGTGACATCATACTTTGCTATTGAAAAGCAAATTGGCCGGAATTATATGCCTTTTTTTTTTTCTTTTGAGAAAGTAAAACAAAAATAAAAGCTAACTCTGTCTTGATTTAGATAGCAATAAAATCAGAGTTGAAATAATTATTCGTGGAATGAGGAAATCACTTGCAAGACAATTTGTCAAAGGAGAGTGTGACTTTGAGTTAGAGAAAATACTCAACTAATATGAATCACAGATGACAAGAGCTTAAGAGAAATATAGAGCAATTCATTTTAGTTGCAGAAAGTGTCTTTATCTATTGTACTCTAACGTCTTGTTGTGAATGTGGCTGATAAGGTTATCAGAAGTACAAGACGGAAGTGTTGATTTTCTCTTAGGTCTACATTGCCATTTGGCTTTGCCTTATATTTTAGGACTCTGAAGGGAAATAAAATATAGCCATCATTAAAATCCTCTTTCTACATAAGAAGCACACACTGAAGGGTGATCATCAGATATGGATGTGTAATTGGGTAATGTTTTAGAGGCCTCTGTTGTCTCCTCAAGGTTACGGACAAATGATGCATATGTAATATGGATCTATATATGTTTGCAGAGTGGCATTTCTTTCTAAAACATTTGAAATGTCAACAAACACAAGCATAAAATTCTTTTTACTATTTCTACTTAGAACTTCAATACTAAAAGGAGGGCATAAATAAAACAAAGAAACAATACAATATCTTTTTTCAAAGTCCTGATAATGTAGCTAGAGTAATCATCATAAAACAATTCACCTCAAATCATTTGAGATAAGTCTTAAAATGATTCATCCCATTTTCCAAAAAGGTTTCTATTTTTGATCTTACTAGCCTTTACTCTAAATGTATATTACATTAAAGCCTGTGCCCATACCTTCATTTTTTCCACACTTTCCACAGGACCAAGGTAGCAGAGGTCTGTCAGGTAGAAAATTCATGGATGCTGACTGAGTTTGGAAACAAGTCTCAGGATAAGTCTCTGAAGGGGAAAAGAGGGGGTAGATGATTAAAGGAGGGTTTTAAGAGGAATGATGTGTTCCCAAATGGCTGGAAGTGATGCCAGCACCTTGCAGATTGAATTGATAGATTAAAGAAAAACAATTATAACACTCTACAGGGAGGATAATGAAGGCAATGGCACGGTTATTAATATTATCATGAAGGTGGGCTCACCTCATATCTAATGTCTGAATAGAGGAATTATAAACAAAAGATGTTAAATTTAAGAAAAGCATGCTAATGACACTCAGGGTAAATAAGTCAATTATGAATACTATAAGAATGTTTCTTCAGCTTTAAAACAAAAAGCATGCATTTGAAGCAGAAGGAAACATTACTGAAAATACCTTGAATGTAATCCAATCCAACACAAATGATAGTTGAACTAATTGTAAATTTGGTTTCCTCTCCCTTTAAGTATTTCTTTCTTACATTTATCCTAGGATAAAATTAAATGGGAGATAGAGGTCAGAATTAGGGAAAATGATTTATTTTATGCAATTGAGTTGATTACTTCCTAATCATTTTATAGCAATACAAAAAGAGCTAAGAAGAAACCTAGTCCTCGAATTCACTTGCATATGTGTTGACATTGGGAAGTAGTGTGTAAGTACAAAGGCTGGGGTAGGGCTGTCAATGTTCTGACAGTACAGGACCATGGTGTCAGACTAGCTCCACCACTTACTATCCTTATGTCTTCTGGCTATTTTCTTAAAGTCTTGAAGCCTCAGTTACTTCATCTGTCAAATGAGAACGTTGAACTTCGTTCCTTATCAATCATATTGACATACTGGATGAAAAACCTAGTGTAGTTGTAGGGAATTATTCAACCCTCATCTTGCCCCCCAATTGGTAATTAAGGATTTCCCCTTGATTACCAAAGGTGTGATATCTGGTTTCACTCTTTATTTGAATGTCACTCCTAAGTTGGTTGCACCTAGCCCCTCCTGCCCCTACCTGATTGTTATCTTGGGGCAGTTAAGGCAGTTAGTTACCCAAGGGGTATATAAACAAAGCTTGCTCTGCATGTGAGGAGGCTGATGCTGAGGTGGCTGGTGGTAAGGTGGCTGGGGATGCTTGCTGCTGCTGCTGCTGGTAATGCTGAGAGCCATGTTACTGATGCAGAGCTGCAGCTACTGATGGTAATGCTGTGAGCTGTGAGATGACATGGTGGCTGGTGATGATGGGGTTGCTGATGGTGAAGCTGGGTACCATGGCTGCTGATGGTGATGCTGCAGGCTGCTAGCTTCCTGCTGGGAGCTCTCTCTCCAACTGATAACTGATGAAGAAAGAATTCTCTCTGGATTCAACCAACAACATGGAAGCATCTCTCCTTGTGACCACTGAGACCAGGAAAACTAGATGGTACTCTCAAGGACTACAAGCAAGCTGAGGACAGTCCCTTTGCCTAGCACCTAGGGATTAAAGCTGAGGACAGTCTCTGGTCCCAGCACTGGAGGCAGAAGAGCCACAGCTGCCCCCAAGGCAGCAGAAAGAGCTACTAACACACGGTCTGTAACACTTCTTTGAGTTCTTCTCCACCCTCCTCAGGGCAGAGAGAGAGAGGGTTTTTCCTTTCTCCCACTCACCCCACAAAGAGGTGGTGCCCAAACAAGGGACCCCACAAAACTTGTTTGGGTTTCTCTCTGCCCTTGTCAGGGCAGAGGGAGAGAGAGAGAGACAATAAAGAGCTGTTTTAGGGTCCCACAAGGCAAAACCACCCGAGGCTTTTTCCTTTCTCCCCTTTTCCTTTCACGGTGTTCCTGGGGGCTGCAGGAGTCCGTTCTCCTCACCTGAGGGTCCCAAGTGACTTGTGTTTAGATATCTGTGTGTGCAGAGACACCTTCTATCTGAACATCTGGGCTGGACTGGGAGGTATTCGCCTCACATAGAGGTGGTGCCTGAACAAGGACCCCACAAAACACCACGGGAGTCCTGTGAACAGGGACCCCACAAAACACCATGGGAGTCCTGAGAAGAGGGACCCACATGGGGTGTGGATAAAGCCCCTCATCCTGAGAGGGGACCCAGGAAAAGGAGGAATCCCATCCTGAATGGAGAAAGAGAAGGAAAAGTGGAAAGCTCTCTCCCGAGAGGGGTACTTGGAGGAGGAGCAGAAGCAGCCTTGCTTCATGGAGAACCTGTTGGGAAGCTGGATGGGAGGCCATGAGAACAATGAGCAGGGACCACGAGCGAGGGACTAAAGGCCACCAGGTCCCTTCGTAGCGGCAAAAGTGGGTACCACGTGATCAGGAGTAGGTGCATGTAGCCCTAGGCAGGGACCCTAAGTCTGGGACCAGTCTGCATGGGGCACCTAGGGGAGGCATGCACTTAGGAAGGACCACCTGAGACAGGCACAAGGAGAGAGCATAAAGAATGGAACCTCCTGGCAACAGGAAGATATAGAAAGGTGAAAGGGCAGCTTGGCAGGGCCAAAGCTTAACATAGAAAGGAGGCCAAGAGCCCCTGTAAAAAAGGGCAAGACAAGAAGGGCCTGGGAAGGAGCCAAAGGGCCCCGAGGAAAGGCAGGAAAAAGGCCTGCAGAGGAAGGGAGGAGGCCAAAGGGTTTCCAGGAAAGAAGAGCCTATAAAAGGACTGCAAGAGAGTGAAAGGGCTCAGGAGGTTTGGGGAACTCAAGGGAAGCCAGAGCCAGAGCCAGAGCCTGAAGGGGGAAGGCTAAACCGAGTTTGGAAGGAAGCCCCAGAATAAGGGAAGCCAGAAAGAAACATAAAGCATGTGTAACAAACCTCCCATCTTTGGGAAGGAAACAAGGAAAAGAGGAGAAACCAAGAAGCATAGTGTACCTCCCGTGAGTTAAAGAAAAGCAGTAGCCAAGGGAAGCAGCAGAAGTAAAGTCTAAGAGGAGCAATGGAAAAACCTAAAAGCCCAAATGAAACAGGGCGAGCAGAAGGTGAACAAAAAGGAAACAAAGAAATTCTGGAAAGAGACACTGGCAGTAGCACCATGGCTAGCTGCAGAGGATTTAGAGAGAATGGAGATATGGGAAGAGGTTAATGAAGCAGCCAGAGCAGCTCTGTGCAGAGGAAACAAGGTATCACTGGAATTGTTTAGAGGGCTCAGGGCACTTAGCAGGAGCCTTGAGAAACGGCAGGAAAGGGCCAATAAGGAACATGCGCAGGCCAACATGGCACTGGATACCACAGAGGTACTTTGAGAGCTAAAGGAGGTTACCATGCAATTGAGGGAAGCAGGAACCTTGAGAAGGGAGGGGCTTCCATCTAGAGCCAGACCTGAAGGGAGGGACTTCCTAAGGAAGTCAGACCTCAAGGGGATAGGCCTAGGATGGAAGTCGGACACAGAGTGGTGGGGATTCCCCCAGAAACTGACAGGACAAGGGAGGAACTTCCACAGGGAGTACACCCCCAGGAAGTGCACTCAAGGGGTGAGCTCTACCCAAGCCTAGGTCAACTTGTCCTGGCAAGCACAGGACCTTGGACAGGGCAGCCTATAGGTGTAGGCAGTTACAGGCCACAGGTGTACCCAGTCAATGTAATACCAACACCATAGCACCCACAAATGTGGTACCCATATGAGTCCAAGGACTTGAAGGACCTACGGGGGGCAGTTAAGGAGGACTGGCCACGCTCTCCATAGATAAAGACATTCCTTAACAGCCTGGCCACTAGGGTAAATACCTCACAGGACTGGAGGGACCTAATGAGGGCAGTCCTTCCGTGGCCCACCTTCATCCAGTGGGAAGCCCTATACCGGGACAAATATTAGCACCAGGCAGAGAGGAACACCCGGGCAGGGGTAGATATTGGAGCAGACTGCTTGCTAGGAGGGCCTGTGTGTCGCTCAGACAGAGGCAAAATGAACTGTTAGTGGACTTTGTTGACAGGATCAATGAGAGTCTAGAATGCAAAGTTATTCATGAGGGTGTGAAGGCAGAACTGCTTAAGCACTTGGTATGGGATGGCATGTTTAGTGACTGTAGGCAATCCTGCCAGGGCCTAAAGAATGGTGCCCTGGAGGATTGGATCATTGCTGCACAAGGTGTGGTTTCCATGGCCCAAACAGCCACAGTCACGGTCAAAGCCTTCACAACCAAGCTGCAGACAGCATTGCTAAGGTCTTTACCGCAATTGTGGAAAACTCTAGAGGTAGAAGACTTGGCAAATGCAATAACTATGGGGAAAAGGGGTATTGGTGGTGTGAGTGCCCAAAAAGGCAGAAAGGGCCAAGAAAAGAATGGAGAGAAGGAAGACCCGAGGACAGTAACAACAGGCCTCATGGTCTGAGCTAACAGTGTGGCAAAATATGGCACACCAAGAAAATGTGCTGGCCCAGCTACCATAAGGACTGCACACCCCTCCATAAGCCTTTAAACTGAAGGCAGGGATCTTTCTAGCCCAGCAACAAAGGAAGGAAGAAAGGCCACAGGAAAAAATAGAGGCTGAGCCCAGAGAAACAAAACAGGGACTTCCTCTAGAGGACCAGAGTTAGGGAAAGTGTTGGGTCCCTGTTCGGCCACCAGCTATGTTGGGCCCCTGTTCGGGCACCAACTATGTTGGGCCCTATGTTCGGGCGCCAAATCTATGTGGGGCACACGCCTCCCGGTCCGGCCTGGAGGTTTGGACGGGCTGCGCTGCTGCGCACACAGATACTAAACACAATTCACTCAAGACCCTCAGGTGAGGGGCACAGACTCCTGCGGCCCTCGGGACCCCGGCAGAGACGGGAGAAAGGAAAAGCCTCAGGCACTTTTGCCTTCCAGGGGCAAACACCTGTGTTGGTCATCTTGGTGGTCAGGAGGAGACAGCTGTCGCTTCCTCAGTGATCAGACGGAGAGCAGGCTCTTTTCCTTGTTGAGGATTGCAACAGGAGAGCATTCTTTCCTCACCAAAGTTTCAGGGGGAGAGCAGCGGGAGAGGCGCTTCCTCATTGGTGGTCTGGGCAGGAACAGGAGAGAAGGCACAGAAAGGGATGCCAAAAAGGCCGTGCCAAAAAGGTCGAGCTGCCGCAGCGCAGCTCTTTATGTAGTTCGCCCATGGAATGGCCTGAGCCAATCAGCTTTCAGTCCAATTGTCAAATCAGGAAGGGTTTTGTACAAACGTGCAACCAAGTTACTTTCATTTTCCCTAGATTTCTAACTTACAAACCAGATATTCAAACGCCATTTTCCCAGTTTGGGAGTTTTTGCCAATTTCCTCCCAATTGTTCCCTACAGAAAGGATCAGGAAAGAGAAAGTCCACAGAGGGAGGTAGAACAGAGGCCTCCAGGGAATACAAGCCACAAAGAGACAAGGACAGGCTCCTGGTGCACTGGACTGTGCCCATGGAGGCAGGAGTAAAACTCAAAACTGATGTCTCAACAAATAAAAGTTCTAGTTATGACTTGGAAAATTTAGGATCTTTGAGTAACAATTTCAAAACCTCCAGGGTCTGACACAACATGTAGTTTGTTGCAGTGTTGCTGTTAGGTGCCATGGAGTCAGTGTCCAACTCATAGCCACCCTAAGCACAACAGGCAAAACAATTCATAGGACCCTACGTACAACAGAAGGCAACACTCCCTGACACTGTGCCATGCCAGACACTATGCCAGTGCTTCTCTGCTAATCATAGGGTTCTCAATGGCTGATTGTTTTTTTGGGAGTGGGTTGCCAGGTCCTCACCCAAGTCTACAGTATCTGGTGTTCTGAGGAAATCTCCCATCCAAGTACTAACCATGCCCGACCCTGCTTAGCTTCTGAGATCTGAGATCTGACAGGATCAGATGCCACAGTGCTATGGCTGCAGGTATACTTTGTTGTAAGGGCTTATGAAATGATTGATGTATTTGATGTCATATAGTCACAATGAATAAGACTATGCCCTCATTTAATCTTTCTCTCTTCCTCTCCATATACATATATCCTAAGAAATAGATACTTAAACTAATTTGAGTTCCTCCTGAATTTTAACTATGGGAAAATACTTCTGTTTCTGGAGTATCAATAGAAACTAAAATTCTCTTTAAGTCCAAACATCATCCTTAACCTGGTCCTTAGTCTATTCTTTAGAATTACACCATACATTTTGTTTCTCCTACACTCATTATATCCTATTTTTGAAGATTAACCTTCCTCCTTGATTTTTCTTTTTTAATCCAATATGATTATATATATATACATCTGCAGCCATAGCCCTGTGGCATCCAATACCGTCAGATCTCAGAAGCTAAGCAGGGTCGGGCCTGGTTAGTACCTGGATAGGAGACCACCTGGGAACACCAGATACTGTTGGCTTGGGAGAAGGACTTGACAACCCATTCCCACAAAACAATCAACTGTTGAAAACCCTATGGATAGCAGAGAAGCACTTACAGTAGTGTTTCCCCTGTTGTACAGAGGGTCGCGATGAGTTGGATACCAACTTGATGGCACCTAACAACAACAACAACAAATATATATATTTTGGTACTGGGGGTTGAACTCAGGGCCTCACACTTGCATGCTTTGCAAGTGCTGGACCACTGAGCTGCACCCCCAGCCCATTTTTTTACTTTTTGAACTGGGTCTCTCTAAGTTAAGCAGACTGCCTTTGGTCTTGAACTTGCAATCCTCCTGCCTCTGTCTCCCGAGGCGCTGGGATTGCAAGCGTGTGCACCGTGCCCAGCTATGAGCAAATATTCTTAATCATTTTACTATACTTATATGAGCCCATATGGTAGACACTAGCTACATGTGGCTACTGAGAATTTAAAATGTGACTCCTTCCATGTGAGCTATCCTATAATGGGGCAAACACATTATATTTTAAGCAGTGTATAAACAATGCAAAATTCTTAGTAATTTTTAATATTTTATATGTTGAAATCAGAATATTTAAGATATATTGGGTCAAAATTTTTTAAATAGTTTGTTTTATTTTACTTATTTCATGTCACGACTGGAAAATTTGGGCTGAAGTTTAGCTCAGTTGGTAGAATGCTACTCTGCACTCTCTAAAGCCTCGGTCTGACTCCCAGCATTGTAAAAATGGGAGAATGAGTTGGCAGCCCACTCCCAAAGACAACCAGCCATTGAAAATCCTATGAATAGCAGAAAAGCACTGACATAGTGTTGGGCATGGCACAGTGTCAGGGAGTGTTTCCTTCTGTTATACATACTGACCCTATGAATTGGACCAGACTTGATGGCACCTAACAACAATAATAACACTAGAAATTTATAATTGCATCTTGCCTTGTATGTGTGGCTTGCTTATATTTCTATTTGATACTTATTTATTTATTTATTTTTATGGGGTACAGAATGATAATTCAGTACCTATATACAACATGCACTAATCAAATCAGAATAGTTAACAAAACCATTCAAAATATTTTTGAGGCTGTTCTCTCTGTTGAGAAACCTGTGCCCATTTCCTAGATATGTACTATGATTCTTAAGTCTCATTCCTTCTCTACACATTTGATTCCCTCTGAAGTATCTACCATACCTAATTTCAAACTGCTTCACTGTCTTAAATTTTTTGATTAACATGTAATAATAATTGTACATATTTATGAGGTACATTTTGATTTTTTGATTGCATACAGCATGAGTTTCAATATAGGATTTTCATAGTTATATCCTGTGCTTTGCAGTTGTTCTCATTCTCCTTACCCCTCTAGACATCATTTCTTTAGAGAAAATAATTATGGAATTGAAGGGGATGAAAAAAAGTTTCCAAAAAGAAGAAAGGGAGAAATTTTGTGGATTTAAAAAAATATGTAAATGGATTGCCTTTTTTGAGACAAATACTGTTTTTTAAATTTTTGGGTAGGTCTTTTTTTTTTTCCCCCTGTACTTGGGAGTTGAACCCAGGTCCTCACCCATGTTTTTATAAGCACTCTACTACTGAGCCCCACACCTAGCCTGCCTGCCTGCCTGCCTGCCTTCCTCCTCTCTCTTTCTCTCTTTCCTTTCTTTCTTCCTTCCTTCCTTTCTTTTTCTTTCTTTCTTTCTTTCTTTCTTTCTCTCTCTCTCTCTTTCTCTTCTTTCTCTTCTTTCTTTCCCTTTCCTTTCTTCTTTTTTTTTACTTTTTATTTTGAGACGATGTTTCAAAAAGTTACACATCTGCCTCTGTCCTTGAACCTGGGATCCTGCCTTTCTTCCGTCACTGGGATTACAGACATGCACCACTGAACCAGGCTGACAAATGTTGTTTATTTGGTACATATTTGTTATAATTTCTCATATGACACAAACTCAAACTAATACTTCACGAACACATAAGTTCATGAATTACTATGAAATACACACTAAAACAGGACCATATGGTCTTAAATGAAGCATGTTTTTGCAGCTACTTACACTCTAATTCACCATTTCCACGAGGCAATAAAACTGTCAGTGTATTTCAGTTATTTAAAAGCTTGAAACTTAAAATTTTTCCTTACCCCTGAAAAGTCCTTAATGCCTATTTTGCAATGGGTCAAATCATAGATGAATTGTTAGGTGCTGTCGAATCGTGTCCTACTCATAGTGACCCTCATAGGGTTTTCAATGGCTGTTTTGGGATTGCCTCAGGAGTGGATTACCATGTCCTTCTCCCATTTTTGTGGTGCTGGGAATCGAACTTGGGACTTCAACGTGCAGAGCGGAGCTCTACCAACTGAGCTAAATCCCAGCCAGGTGAATTATAGTAATGAGCAAAACAACTCCCTATTCATTAATCTCTAAAGACAAACTAGATATTCCAAAGAATAAAATGTCCCAATGTCCAGATAGTTTTAAACTAATTGTTAGTTTTCTAGGCAGAAATTAAAGAAAAGAAGGATACCAGGAGCATCATTAAATGTATTACTCTTAACTTGCTTTAGTCCTTTTATAAGGCTATGAAATGCTCATAACAAATGTTTCATGAATTACATTCCTAGTATAATTCTTTAAAGTGTAGCAGGATCATGAGATCAGTATCTATATCTACCTGATTTTATTGTGGAGCTTTAAAATTTCTTCTACTCTGAAGTTTCTAAATAAATATATTCTTGAAAAAATGCATAAAATTAATTAAAATTTAAAATTGGAGAGTTATGCAAAGTAATCAGAAAGAAATTTGTTCTTAATTACCACTAGTATAGAAGCATTGATCTAGGAATTTCTTTAAAGAAAAGGTTAGTTAGTTAATTAATTTTTTATTAATAAATGTTAGTAGGATACATAGTTGTAAGGCTTTTGCTATTTCCACTGTGTACTTACTACATAGGTTTTGGTTATACTTATATCAACTTACATAATTTATGAAACTCTTTGATATGTGGTAAAAATCATATGCAATTATTGATTATATTCCCATTTTTCCATGTGTTCATGGAGTTGAATCATGCAACTTGAGTTTGTCCTCTCCTCCTTTATAGCCCTCTGTATTATTCCTCCTCTCCCTTTCCCCGCTTCCACAATCTTTGCTTTCCCCTGCTAGACCTCTCCTGCTTCTTTTTCTCTATTTATATTTTTCCATCTTAGATAAGTCTGATTGTTCTTTTTTATATTGTTGTTGTTGTTGTTAGGTGCCGTTGAGTCGGTATCCGACTCATAGCGACCCTCTGCACAACAGGGGAAACACTATTGTCAGTGCTTCTCTGCTGTTCATAGGGTTTTCAATGGCAGATTGATTTTTGGGAGGGTGTTGCCAGGTCCTTCTCCCAAGCCTACAGCTTCTGGTGTTCCCAGGCGGTCTCCCATCCAGGTACTAACCATGCCTGACCCTGCTTAGCTTCCGAGATCTGACGGGATCGGATGCCACAGGGCTAACGCTGCAGGCTCTTTTTTATATATCTACGTGCTTATAGTGTTTTTTTTTTCTTTTAAGGTAACTTTAGCTCCAAGAGATGAGTGGCAACATATAATACTTCTTTTTGGGCCTGGATTTGTTCACTTAGGATGATATTCTCCAATTCCATCCGTTTTGCTGGAAATGGCATTATTTCATTCTTTTTCATTGCTGAGTAATATTCCATACCTTTTTTTTCCCCCTCAGCTGATGGATATTTTGGTTAATTCCATACCCTTGAGATTATAAAGAGTATTTCATTAAATATGAATTCATTCATTCAGGTGTCAGTGATGATAAAAGTTTGCCCTCTACATGCTTTCACAAAAACTGAGGCAAGAAAAGGGAGCTGGAGAATTACTTAAATCTGACGTTCTGCTCACATTTTCTTACAGTGTCTGGGTATGAAGGAGACAGGAAGATGCACCTGTCTCGTGTGCCTGGAAGGTGGACAAAAAGGATGCTTGTGAACTGGGCTAATGACCTCATAAGAAATTTAAGAAAGTAGTAGAAGAAGTAAAATCTGAAGAGAGTGTGGGAGAATAAGTCATATTTAGAAAAGACTTCTGTGAAAGAGGAAAGGTAACTCTAGGAAAGAGAAACAGTCTGATCAACAGTTGATGAAGGATGACTAGTTTATAGATAATGGCTCAGGGCCACTCTTTCCTATAAAACAAGTGCTTAAATAATGATCCAAAAGCCTATGGGCAGGAGGGGTAGCACTCCAAACTCATTGTTCCAAGTGTAGTTGAATATCCATGTATTTTTTAATCTGTTTATATTTGATGTATCCCCAATTACAATAATAGATTTGTTGAATGTTTGATGACAGATATTGTGAGTGATGGGGTTTCCAGTGTTATCTGTTTTGAATTCTCACAACTCTATATCATTAACATTGTCAACATCCTATTTTTTATATAGGAGAAAACTGAAGATAAGTTATTTAATTAGATACAAACAACTTGTATGTAAAATGCTGTTTCAAATCCAAATCTGTCTGATTCCCAAATATATGCCCTAATCAATCACTATCTATAAAGTCCAGTGAAAATTATGCTCTACTTCATATGGTATCGATTGTAAGAAGCACATATTTTCGCATTGTAACATCTCTCACATCTAGAAGCATGTTGCAATTAATGCTGTGCCATAGTGTAATTTTCTTTCTTTGCTTTTTTTTGTCGTTGTGGTATAAGAAATAATATTGCTATATAATCAATGGCATCTTAGATTTAATAAACCCTTTCATACAAAACCATTAGCATCTAATCTAAAACTTTAGAGCAAGACTTCCAGTTTTTTACATTTATTTATTTATTTATTTTGATTAACTTAGACAGCTGTGAACCGATGCCTGAGATCATAGCATTCTGTTTCCTCAGGGTGTGAGGGAGTATGATTCTATTTTTTGGGTTCATCACATTTGTGATACATTTCTAAAAACAGATGTTTGCTCCCATCCCAGTGCCATATTTTGAGACATAATATTTTGGGATATTAAAAAGTGGGACATACACAAGAGGAGGGATTAGAAAGATAAATGTTAATAGACTTATTTTTTAAATAATTATTTGCAGTGCTTGGGATTGAACCCAGGACCTTGTGTGTGCTAGGCAAGTGCTCTAATTCTGAGCTACATCCCCAGCCTAATGCCCATGTATAAATATTCCTAATTCTCTGCATCTGAATGGGTAATTTGGGGCAGTATGAGATCTGGAGCTGAGTGTTGTTTCCTTTTTGCTTGGGTCATTCAGCATTCATTGTTTCTTCCTTTAGTAAAAATAGCCAGTGTGGGGTTTCTCCCACTGTAGCTTTTATGTTTAAGTTTTGAGTAAAACAGATTCTTCCACTTATGAGTATAAAACATCGTACCTGGACCTAAAACTACACTTTGTGCACTCCAACTCTCTGGCTACAATCATGGCTAAAGCTGCTTTAATTATTTGAGAGGTAAACACATGATTAATTTAAGAAAATATGAAATATTTGAATAAAACAAGATGTAATGTTTAGAGGTGCTGAAGCCCTCTTGCTACTTTTCTGGGAAGAAAAACATGCAAGTGGTCACACAGAGTAGAGATAGACAGGAAGCAAGTCCCAGAGAAATCAATTC
This sequence comes from Pedetes capensis, assembly GCA_007922755.1. Classification (NCBI taxonomy): domain Eukaryota; kingdom Metazoa; phylum Chordata; class Mammalia; order Rodentia; family Pedetidae; genus Pedetes; species Pedetes capensis. The sequence continues at coordinate 33,940 of VMDO01005211.1, forward strand.
ACCTAGCAAAAGCCACATCGGAAGCAACTTTTTTCCTGGGCTTCTCAGTTGTGTGAGTAAATTCTCTCTTGTTATCATCCAGTTTGGGCTGTATTTTCAGTTACTGGCAATGGGAGTTATGGTAAAGGACATGGCCACTATTGGCTCTATTTATAAAAATAGTTTGAAGAGTACAAAAAGACATTATGCATATAAATATATAATAGATTTGCAAAAGCCAATGAAATAGCTTCAACCCAAAGAAATTATTGAAGGCAAATGTTGTTATACATTTATATGGCAAGAAAATGAATGGGTCAAAAATCCTTAGTAATTTTTTTCCTCAAAACCAATTCTCACATTTTAAGACTTAGAAGAAAACTGTCACTTGTCAGTTCAGACCAAGAATGAATAATAATTGGCCAGACTGTGTTCTTCTATCCACCAGCACCATTGTGATTCTGAAGATTGATTCATAACTTTAAATCACTTTGATTTTAAAGGTGATATTAAAATAAGAGATCAATAAAAATACTACATATCTTTTTAACATAATTTCATTACAAATTAAAATAAATGCAGTTGTGATTATGTGGTACTTGTATGCATTTTCTTGGAAGCTGATGCAAGTGGGTGTGTATATGAAAGAAAGGGAATGGGAGAAAAGGAGAGAGAGAAGGGAAGAAAGGAGTGAGGGAGGGGAAGGGAGAGAAAGAGGCACCCTACAAATGAGGTCTTCCATTGAATCAGAGCCTTTGGAGTATCTTTATGGCCGATTTGCCACTGTGTCTAGATTCTTTTTCCATTGGCAATCTCCCTGTCATTCTCTTCAGATCCTTTGAAACCATGACAGGCCTTATCCACATTTTCTTTCAATATTAGTTAGTCTTTCTTTCATGAGATTTTGGTGAGGGTTACAATGAACTTCACAAGGTCAAATTTCTACTGTTTACCTTGTTGCCTACTGAGTTTTCACTTTATCGCATCAATCATTCTCTTGCAGACATTATGAGCTTTTGAATAATTTTAATTTGAATACTTAGAATGATGGCTCATTCTGGCAAGTGTAACTTCTCATCTGCATGATGTTAGCTATTAGATATCTAAAATGCTGGCTAGTATGAAAATAAATAGCAGAAAGGAAGGCCATTGTAGTATACAAACACACATTGTACAACATAGAACATCTTCACTTCAGAGTGGTGTGGTACACTGCTCATTGGCTGAGAATACTGTGTAGAACAGTGTATTAAAGCTCCTTGTCAGAACATTTACAGTACAATTAGCCATACTAGCTCTGGATCTCATTGGATGAGAGTATATGCTAGTCCCTAAAACTTGGGGAAAATACACAATAGATAAACATATACAATTATTTTGTAGAACTATTCAGAACAAAGCAATGAATTAGACAAGGCAAGGTAATATTAAGAATAATAAGCCTATATCTGGAACCAAGTATAGTGCTGCATGCCTGTAATCCCAGCAAATCAGGAGGCAGAGGCAGGAGGATAGCAAATTCAAGACCAGAGGCAGTCTGCATAATTTAGCAAGACCCTATCTCAAAAAGTAAAAAAATGGGCTGGAGGAACAGTTCAGTGGCACAGCACTTGCAAAGCATGAGAGTGCTAGGCCCTGGGTTCAACCCACAGTATGGGGTTAAAAAAAAAAAAAAAGGATAATAAGCCTCTATTTGAAAAGCCAGCAACCTAAGTTTAGGTTTTCAAAATATAAATTAATCATGATGGATCTTGTTCATATTTCTCCTGTTCTTGTGATTGTTAGGTGCTGTTGAGTCAGGTCCAACTAATAGCATCCCTCATAGGATTTTTATGGCTGATTGTTTCAGGATTGCTTTGGGAATGGATTGCCACATCCTTCTCCCATTTTTGTGGTACTGAGGATTGAACATGGTCCTCAGAGAGTGCAGATCAACACTCTACCAGCTGAACTAAACTCCCATCCATATTTCTCTTAGTGAAAGTATTTAGAAACCAAGTCTTGATTTTGGATACATAGCTGATCATATTCTTGAAGGAAGACTGATATGTGGGATTTTAGTATCTGTAACTGTACTGTCTGGGAGAAGGACCTGGCAACCCCCTCCCAAAAATCAATCTGCCATTGAAAACCCTATGAACAGCAGAGAAGCACTGACAATAGTGTTTCCCCTGTTGTAAGACGGTCGCTATGAGTTGGATACCGACTTGACGGCACCTAACAACAACATAACAACAACTGTACTGTCATGAATATACTTCTGAGAAGATCATAGATATCATGGCCGATTTTCATTCATTTCACTGACATTTCCCTCTATTCACTTGGCATACAAACCCAGCCTCACAAATTGATATCTAGGACAGATAATTTGTTGGTGTTGAGTTTCATACCTGTTCAATAAATCATATATGCTAAATAAAAATTTCTGTCATGACATGCTATAGATGTTACTCAGCAAAAATAATTTCTAAAATCCTAAGAAGTACTTTTATTAATTGATTACCATTTTCCTGGAGATAACTAGTTACCTTACAAAGATGACCATGTGTAATCTTTGTAACAGCTGTGCAAACTATGTATCATCCACATCATAGAGATGTAACAGTGGATGATCTAACAAGGTGTGTTTGTAGCAACTGGAAAATCTTCAAGGGAGTCTGTCTCACAAATCTGTTATTTCTTCAACTCTATCATACTGCTAATAAATATCCAGTTCTTACCATTCCTTCACAAGGCTCTGCAAAGATGTGAGAAAATTGTTTAACCTTGACAAGCAGGGAGGAAGTTGAAGAAGCAAAAGTATTTTCTTTTAAAACAAGATTCTAATATCCAATTCCCTGTAGCCCCAAGGACTGATGACCTGTACTAAGTTATTATAGACCCTAGTAATTCTAATATGCCTGGTTTGGCCTCAGTAGAAACACATGAGTTGATCAATTCTATTTGTAATTACATCTGGGAAAAGGGATTATGGAGACAAATATACTCAGCTGTTTTGTTCCCATGAGTACAATGTGAAATTAATCACTGGACCAATCTTCCTTTTGCTCCAGTGGTATTGATTAAGGTGAATCCTTTCCTAAGTCTGGCACATAACAGTCCAAACATAGGAATATTTAGAAGAACAAAATGAAAATGTTTACCACAAAGACAAATTTGGTGTCTTAATGCAAAAATAACAATGATTTTAATCTCTCAGTGATAGAGATACCTATGAAGTTGCCTGGCTTATATCATTCAGTCATTTCTGCCTTTTACTAAAGTTGTATTCAATAATAAACTATATTCAGTAATTCAGACAAATACTAACTTTCAGATTTATAATAGTGGTGGGCATCATGGGGCAACCCTGCAATCCCAGCTACTCAGAAAGCTGAAGCAGAAAGATTGAAACTTTGAAACCAGAGCCTGAATAATTTAGATCATGCCTCAAAATATGAATGAATGGGTGAATAAATAAATAAATAAATAAATAGGCCTTGGGGTGCAGCTCTTTGGTAGAGCACCTCCCAGTACTGAAACAAGATGTAATGGCCATGTCTACAACTTCTTATAACCCACAGTGCTAATCAGCTTTTATATATTAAAGAAATTTACTCCAGACTACAGCTTTTCAGATATGACTGAGAATGATTACTAAGACATTGATTGATCCAGTTCCTTATTTCACATTTAAATCAATAAAATAGGTAACCTATAGCTCAAAATATTTAATAACTTGGTGAAAGAGCAACTGTACATTATTTCAGTTAATTGTTATAGACCATGAACAAGATTAACTTTTATTGCTTTTCATAAAATGTTCAAAAGTTTCACTTCTTTCTTGTTACCTCTTCTGAGAATCAATGCTTGTAAAATGTGTTTCAGAACACCAATTTACTGGATGTTCTTAGTAGTCTGTCATGCATGAAAGGTCTTACAAAAAAACTTATTTTTGATAGCTACATGGTACAAAAATACTAAAGATTTTCAGAGGTTATTTTTTATAGATAAATAAGAATTAGAATTCTTCAAAAGAAAATACAAGGTCTTAGGGTGGGGTCCTAGCGTAATATGACAGCACTTGCCTACCATGTGTGAGGCCCTGGGATTGATACCAAACACAGCCAAAAACAAAACACAACAAAACAAAAGGAAAAGACAAAGAAAGAAAAGAATAAAAATCAGAGAAAGGTATACATGATACACATGTATGAAAATGTCATATATTTTATTGTTTTATATACTAATAAAAAAGACTGAAAGTTAAAGTCTTTCAAAAGGTTAGAAATAAAGTTCAAAAAGTTTATTTAACTGAAGTTTTGTTCTCAGAGAATGTCCCAAATTGATGTTCCTAAGTGGCACACAGTTGGGGAAGCAATTCTCTAGAATATAGCACCGACTTTTTAACACATTGCATTACACTCTCTACTTTGAAAATATCTGGATATTGTGCAAATATAAAACATTCTAAGTAGAAATCAGCTTCAGGAAATATGCTAAACAGGTAAGTAAGAAATAGGCATGTGAATCGCTTATTTCTTCATAATACATGATAGCATATAATCAAACTTAAACTAATAAAAATAATCAATTATTGAATACCTATAATATCCCATGCAACACACATGACTTTAAAAAAATCTTATGATCTTCATCAGATTACAAAGGTAACCCATGCTTATTATAGAATATTTGAAAATTAAGACTAAAGAATAAAAGAAAAGAGAAAGCAAACATTTCTGTAATATATTCATATTTTCACTTTTCTGAAAGATTTCTTTGTGATGTAAAGATGTTAGGTGCTCTGGTTTGGATCTTAAGTATCCCTCAAAGGCCTATGTGTTAAGGTCTTAGTCCACAAGATAGTGCTCCTGATGGGTAAGAGCCCTGTAAGAGATCAGCCTACTAGGAGGTTTTTACGTCTCTGGGAGTATACTCTGGAAGGGGATGGTGGGATTCAGTTCCTTCCTTTCCTCCCTTATGCCCCTCTGCTATGGGATAAGCAGTTTCACTCTGACTCATGATGCTACCATGATGTGCTACCCTGCCACAGGCCCAAAAGAAATGGGACAAATAAAGCATGGACTGGAAGCTCCCAAATAGCCCAAACAAACCATTTCTCTTTATTAGTTGATTCTCTGAAATATTTTTCATAGTGCCAGAAAGCTGACTAATAAATACATCAGGTGAATCAAGAATTCAAAAAACTCATGACATTTAACTTCAAGGTTAGTTATTTGTATTTATATCACCCAGAGACAATCATCCATAATGTAATGGCAATGCATGGACCAATTGATTCGGCAGGATTAGTAAGGCTAAGGAGTCTACACTTTGTCTTAGATTTCAAAGTAAAGATAGTATTATGCACCCATTTGTTTTTCTAAAAATTATTATAAATTACTTAAATCTGATGTTATGACAGACATGTCAACATCTTTCATAAAGTCATACAATTCAGATTATGTTCTTATATTCAAAGAATCAAAATTATTAATGATAGTAGTTTTTCCCACTTATCTTTGTTAACCCATTTTCAACTAATATTTAAGATAACAAGAATTCTTTAGCTGAGATCTAAATCATTTTATGTCCAATTGAGTTTTGTTCTTGATATTTTTCAAAATGGCGTTAAAATTGATCTGATCACCCAATATTAAATTATAGTATTACATTGTACTAAGATGATCTTTAAGAGTTGTTTCTTCCCACCTTATGAGTTCTTTTCTTGTATTTCATTATTACATATTGGTATGGATGGTCCTAAAATTCTACGATGGATATTTTAACAAGTTGTTTCCACTTTTAAAGCTCTGGTTTTAAAAAGCAAATTATGTATACCTGCCATGAAATAAATGTTTCAAAATTCTGTTTCTGAGATTATTAATATACATTGGGGTCATAATTCCATCTCTACTGTATTAAAGGCCCAATTGAGGTAAATTCTTCTAAAAGGCATTCTTTTTCAGCAATTAAAATTTAACTGTAATCCAGTGCTGTAAATTATTCATTTTGACTGTTTTGGTCTAAATTTGGAATCTTCCAAGATCCAAACATTTTTAGCCATCCATTATGACATCAATGCCAAATATTGCATCTCATTTAACAAAGAAAAAAAGTGGTTCAGAGTAAAATTAACCCATCTTGTAACATTGTAATAGAATGGCAGTATCATCTTCTGGACATTATGTCCATATAATTATTCAGCATTAAGGATAAGTCTAGTTTAATTTGGCATAAATTGTTTAGGATTATAATTTGTGCAGTCGTTGTTGTTGTTAGGTGCCGTCGAGTCCGACTCATAGTGACCCTCATAGGGTTTTCAATGACTGACTGTTTTGGGATTGCCTTGGGAGTGACTTGCCACATCCTTCTCCCGTTTTGCAGGGCTGGGAACCAAACTCAGGACCTCAGAGATTGCAGAGCAGTGCTCTACCAACTGAGCTAAATCCCAGCCCTAATTTGTGCAGTAGATTCATTAAATTATTTCAACTACAGACAGCTATCCTGCCACAGAATGGACATATATAACAAAAATCTTCTTGCTATTGAACCCATATGTTTACAGGGGGAAAACACATTTAAAACACTTGAATGAATTTCAACTAATTTCAATTTTATTACTGATCAGTTTAAAAATGTCCACTATGTCTGGTCTTAGAACATAAGTCTCTATATGAGTTGTAAAGACATACTATTACCATTTCCACCAAATACATAGAACTGTGGGAAGGACAGTTGTAGAAATTCCGCAGTTGAATTACTTAGGAGCAAATCAGACTCCAAAGCTCTACTAGTGAAAATTCTAGCACTTTCAAATTTATAGATGGCTTTCTGTCCTTTGAACCAAGGCAAATAAAAGAGTAGCATGTTGGAACCATTCCAAAAACATTATAGACTTACAGCTTAGACTACATAGTGATTTCTTTCATAACGTCTTTGTTATGAGTTGAATAACAATAATGTCTTGAATAGTGTTGAATAATGTCTTTGTTATGAGTTGAATATAAAGTGTTTCCCAACACTCTTCTTTGAATGGCTGGTCACCAGCAGGTGGTGCTGTTCTGGAAGACTGTGGACTTTCAGGATGTGGGATCTAGGTGGCAGAAGTAGGTCACTAGGGGTGGACCTTTGAAGGTTTTACCCAGGCCCTCAGTTCTGATCTCTTTCTTGGCTCCTTTCTGCCATGATGTGAAGAACTCTCCTCCAGCACAGGTCCTGCTGGCATCGCCTCTGCCATACCTTTCCACTACTACGCACTGAAATCCTCCAAAACTGTGATCCAAATAAAACTTTCCTTCCTTAAAGCTGTGTCTATCAGGAGCTTTGGTCATGGTGACACAAAAGCTAATTAACAAAGAAAATTGGTACCAGAGGGTCATTCCTGTGCCTAGATCTGGCGATGTGGTTCTTCATTTGTTGGAATTGATTTATAGGAGGAATTAGGAAGATTATGGGCATGCAGGCTAAAAGAAGCCCTAGACTGCTGCAAGATGATTTTAACAGGCAGTTCTGGTAGGAGTTCAGAGACAAGAATGTCAATAGGATGGTTGACAGTAAAGATGATGTTTCATATTGGATAAAAGACTCTATGCGGACTTGAATTAGAGGCCATTTGTATTACATTGTGGCAAATAATGTGTCTACCTTTTGCCTGATTCCTGAAAATTTGAGTGAGGCTGAACTCAAAAGTAATGAGGTAATTAACTTGGCAGAGGAGATTTCAAGATAGTATAGTATTCAGGAAGTGACATGATTACTACTGACTTTTTGCCAGCTTTACAGTGTATCAGAAGTCAAAAGCAGAGCAGAAAGGTCTGAAAAAATACATGGCCTGACTAGAACAGCAGTGTGGTTCAATTTAAGGACAAAGAGGCTGGGGCTGTTAAAGAGATTATGGCCATTAAATTGAATTACAGTGGACTAACTAACACAACCTTCATAACTTTTCTAGTTTCCAGTATATTCAGTTGAATCTGTTGTGCCAGCCACAACTATCAGTCGCTTAAAACCCAATTAGTAATTACTTATGGAATGCTCTCACTATATGCTACTTTGCTAAGATTTAAGCTTCAAATTCATAAGAGAGATAGCAGTAATCTAGATAGTATAATCAACTAAGATATTTCTATATTCAATTCCAGTATTTTTTCATAAAATATAATACTAATGATTTTCCCATTTAATTCAAGTCTATTAGTGGTGACTAAAATTACAATGAGTTAGCCTTCATTTTTTTCCAGGATCCATGCCTATGTGATAGATTAATAAGAAGCATCTGTTTCAAATTGTTAATGGCTATATTATTGATTTCTTTACATATCTTAATCATGTAGCTTGTTGTGGCATGCTTTTCAGAAAATTATTTATTCAGTCAAAATGAAAGTAAACTGAATCTTTTACTTTCACATTTTGTATTGAATTTATTTCTGGTTTTTATGAAATTTGTGCCTAGAACTAGATTTGTTGGAATAAATTTATATGCTTTTGTGGCATTTAATGTAAGTAATTCAATTCAGTGTATCATCCTTGATGGGTTGCATTAACATCCCCCTGACAATCTCATGTATAAAACTTCCTTCAGAAACAGTAGCTGGAATTCATCTATGCTTTCCTTTGCCCTTTTCTCATATCAAAGGATAAAATATTCAACTAGTTTCCTCAATTACTCATTGATTTGAGTCATGAAACATTGATCTAGATAAGCATGTACACAAGTGTATCTTCAGAGGTTCCCTTGTGCTATTCTTGATTAAATATATTGTACACCTTGGTGCTTATAATCCAGTTTCCTACTTCTTAAAATTTCTAGAAGATTGTGGTCTGCCAGATTAGTATAAGCTTAGCCAAGAAGGTGAAATACATGTACACTGAAAGCCATAAAGCATTGATAAAATAGCAAAGATACAAATAATGGGAAGGCATCTCATGCTTATGGATTCAAAGATTTAGTATTATTAAAATGTCCAAACTACTCAAAGCAATGTACTGATGCATTGTGATGTCTGCCAAAATCCCAATGACATTTTCTGACATAGAAAAAACAATCCTAAGATTCATATGAAACCACAAAAGATCTAGAATAGCCAAAGTGATCTTGAACTGGAAACCAAAGCTACAGGCATCACACTTCCTAATTTCAAATTATATTACAAAACTATTAAAAGAGTATCATACTGCCAGAGGACAGATATAAACTATGGAATAAAGAGCTCAGAAATAAACCCTCACATATGTGATCTACTGACCTTCAACCAGGATGCCAAGAACATACAGTGGGAAAGCCTAGTCCTTTCAAAGAACAGTATTAGGAAAACAATATATCTACATGTAAAATATATATACATATATATGAAACTGGACGTCTACACTGGGCAAAAATCAATCTAAAATAGATTAAAGTCTTAAACATTGAGATCTGGAACTTTGAAACTCCTATATGAAAACAAAAGTAGAAACATTATTGACATTAATCTTGGTTGTTATTTCTTGGATATGACACCAAAGGTACAAGAAACAAAAGCACAAAGGGATAAGTGGTACTTCATCAAATAGCAAAACTGCACAACAAGATGAACAATCAACAGAAAGGAAAGACAACCTACAGAATGGGTAACACATTTGCAAGCCATGTATCTGGCAAGGAGGGTTTTTTTTGTTTTTTGTTTGTTTTTTTTTTTAAATAAAGGAACTCCTATAATTAAATAGAAAAAGTGTGAACAGCTCAATTGAAAAATTGGGAAAGATCTTGAGAAAATATTTTTCCGCAGACATGAAAATGGCCATTGGTTATATAAAAAGATGCTCAACACTACACGTTACTGGGTAAATGCAAATCAAAACTTCAATAAGGTATCACACTACATGCTTGTTAGGATAGCTGTTGTTAAAAAAGAACATGTTGAGAACATTGTGAGGATAGTACTTTATTGTAAGGAATATTTTATTGTACTTTATTGTAAGGAATACAAAATTTTGTGGTAACTATGGAAAGAATGGATATATATTAAAGAAATGAAAAATAGAACTATCATATGATCCAGCAATCCCACTTCTTATTATATATTCAGAAGAATTGAAATCAATTTTTCAAGATATAGTTTCATTCCTATGTTCATGAAATCCCTATTTATAATAGAGAGGATAAGGAAACAACCTAAGTTTCCAGAGATGAGGGGATAAAGAAAATATGTTATATAAATATAGCCTAATATTATTTATGGGAGAAGGACCTGGCAATCCACTCGCAAGGGAATCCTGAAACAGTCTGCCATTGAAAATCCTATGAGGGACACTATGAGTCGGATACCAACTCGACGGCACCTAACAACAACAACAACAACAACAACAACCACAACATTATTTAGCCTTAATAAGGCAAGCCTGCCACTTGCAACAATATGGATAAAACAGGAGAATATCATGCTAAGTAAAATGTGGCAATCACAGAAAGACAAAATCTTATCAGTTCACTTATGTTGTTGTTAGGTGCTGCTGAGTCTGACTCATAGTGATCCTACATATAACAGGGGAAAACACTATTGTCAGAGCTTCTCTGCTGTTCATAGAGTTTTCAGTGGCAATTGACTTTTGGGAGTGGGTTGCCGGGTCCATCTCCCAAGCCTACAGTACCTGGTGTTCCCAGGTGATCTCCCATCCAAGTACTAACCAGGCCTGACCCTGCTTAGCTTCTGAGATCTGATGTGATCAGATGCTGCAGGGCTATGGCTCACTTATGTTAGGTATCTTGTTGTTGTTGTTGTTGTTAGGTTCCTTCGAGTTGGTATCTGACTCATAGCGACCCTCATAGGGTTTTCAATGGCAGAGTGTTTCGGGATTGCCTTGGGAGTGGATTACCAGTCCCTTCTCCCATTTTTGTGGTGCTGGGAACCAAACTTGGGACCTCAGAGACTGTAGCGCAGCACTCTACCAACTGAGCTAAATCCCAGCCCCATGTTAGGTATCTAAATAGTCAAATTCATATAAGCAGACAATAAAGTTTCAGTTATGCTAAATAAATACATTATAGAGATCTATTGTATAATACAGTGACTATAGTTAGTAATATGATCCTGTGCACTTTAAAATTTGTAAGAAGGTAGAGTGTTCTTATCACCAAAAACAGAAAAATCAGAATGAAACAAGAACTCAAAGAGACACAAGGTATCTCTGTGACACGGTGGATAGGTGTACTACATGGATTGTAGTGGTGGTTTAGTGGATGTTTATGTAGGCCCCAAATAACCAATTGTCTGCACATATTAAATATGTGTGGTTATTTGTATATCAATTATATCTCAATAAAGAGCTATTGAAAATAAAATGAGACGCATGCCTGTAGACCAGCAATTCAGGAGTCAGAGGCAGGAGGATAGCAAATTCCAGACCAGAAAAAGTCTGTGTAATTTAGGGAGACCCTGCTTCAAAAATTTTAAAAAAGGGCTTCAGGTGCAGCTCAGTGGTCCAACACTTGCAAAGTGTGCAAGTGTGGCGCCCTGGTTCAACCCCCAGTACCAGAAAAGAAAAGAAAAAAAAAAAAAAAAGAAAGAAAGAAAGAAAGAAAGACAGAATGAGAATTACCAATAAAAATAAATGGATAAATAAAAGTAAATGGCCTCATAGCAAAGCCTATAACTTCTCCACTAATCAGATTATTTTCCTTTTATAGTTTTCCATTCTAGTTTGTCTACAGTCATACCACACTGGCATCCAATCTCATCAAATCTTGGAAGCTAAGCAGGATTGTGCCTGGCTAGTCCTTAGATGGGAGACCGCCTGGGATTACTGGGTGCTGTAGGCTTGGGAGAAGGACCCAGCAGCTCACATCTGAAACAATTGGCCATCGAAAACCCTATGAATAGCAGAAAGGCACTAACATAGTACCAGGCATTGCACCATATTAGGGAGTGTTTCATTCTGTTGTGCATACGGTCGTTATGAGTCAGACCTGAATCAGTGGCACCTAACAGCATTCCAGTTTACATTATTTTCATTATTTAGATGCATATCATTTGCCCTTTTAAATAAATTATTCTCAAATTCAACAGATTTAAAAAATTTTTCTGAACCCAAGGCCTTGTGTGAGCTTTACCAGCACTCTAACACTGAGCTGCACCCCAAGACCTTTTTAAATTTTTATCTTGAGACAGGGTCTTGCTAACTTATGCAGGCTGCCTTTGACTACAGTCTTGTGATCCTCCTGCCTCAAGCTGCTAGGATTACTTGTGTGTGCCATTGTGCCCTGCTTAACAGAATCTCTTGTTAAGTTGTTCGATTTTTGGAGCTCTTTGATTTGAGATATTTCTGTTGTAGGAAAACAATTGTTATTGTCTAAATGTGAGTAATGTTAAAACTCATATTGCCTCTTTTTCTACAAAAGGAATAAGATTTAAAATGTTTTCTGAGATTTAAAAAATTAAAACACAGAATTCTTTTATTAACTTACAAGTTTTATGGAGCTTTTTGACTAATATATAGTAAAACTCAAATGCATATTTTGCTTATATCCCCCTATTTCTTCCATGTACTCATGAAGTGGCATTGCTTATGTTATGTTGAGACTATCCTCTCTCACTTTATCCCTCTAAATTGATTCTCATCCCCATCCCACCTTCAGCAATTTTTGTTTCTCTTTGCTAGTTTCCTCCCTCCTCCTTTCTACTCTTTATATTTTCCCTTCTTTGCTAAGTTTAATTGTGTGTTTTTTATATATCAGCTTATGTATAGGATTTTTTTCTTCTTTTAAGTAAGATTCATCTCTCATATATGAGTGAGAACATATGGTATTTCTTTTTTTGAGTCCGTTTGCTCACTTAAGATGACATTCTCCAGTTCCATTCATTTTGCTGCAAAAGACATTATTTCATTTTTTATTGCTAAGTAGTATTCCATTGTACACATGTATGTGTATGTGTGTATATATATAATTTTTTTTTGTATTA
>VMDO01005211.1:46944-114592 GCA_007922755.1 Pedetes capensis
TTTTTTTTTTTTTTTTTTTTTTTTTTTTTTTTTTTTTTTTTTTTTTTTTTTTTTTTTTTTTTTTTTTTTTTTTTTTTTTTTTTTTTTTTTTTTTTTTTTTTTTTTTTTTTTTTTTTTTTTTTTTTTACTTTTTTGAGACAATGTTTCTCTAAATTATGTAGACTGCTTCTGGTCCTAAATTTGTGATCCTCCTGCTTCTGCCTCCTGATTCGCTGGGAATGCAGGCATGTGCCACTGTGCCCAGCCATATTTTTTTTATTTATTCTTCTGTTGATGGGCATGTTGGTTGTTCCCATATCCTTGCTATTGTGAAAAGCACTGCATTGAATATGGAGATGCAAGTGTCTCTGTGGTACAATGACTCATCTCCCTTTGAGTATATTCTAGTAGTGGTATAGGTAGGTCGTATAGCAGTCCTATTTTTAGTTTTCTGATGTGTCTCCATATTGATTTCCAAAGTGGTTGAACCCAAAGTTATGTAATAGTTGTGTAATGGAAAAAGTGAATGCTGTATTACTCTGTACCCCACCATCATTTACCAATAAAAGTAGGAAAAAAAGGAAAATAGTTAAATAAATCATGGTATACTGGGATAATATGAAATTATGAAAATGAATAAAGTAGATTTTCATATGCTAATAAGAAAAGATCTCTAGGAGATATTGTTCAGTAAAATATATGCCGTGTAGTATAAATCCATTTGGTTTAAATATATGCATAAGTTTATGCATAGGCAATTTCTGGAAGAATAATAATATGAACATTACAATAGTATAATTTCATTCATAATATACATAGAAATTTCTGGGAATAATGTAGAAACTATTCATAGAGAGTTCCTTTAGAGGAACAAGACCAAGCCAAAGAACAGTGAGGTAAACTTAATTTTTATTCTGTCAGTCTGTATTGTTGAAGCTTTTTATCTTATGCATGCATTACTTTTACTATTTTTTTAATGTTTATATTGCTATGAGGCAGACACTGACTCAACAGCATCTAACAACAACAACAACAACAACAACAACAACAAATGTTAGTTGGGTACAGAGTAATTATCATTTGATATCTCCATTATGCAACTATTAAATAAGTTTTGCTTACCTATCCATCACCTTACATCTTTTACAGCACAGGATGAATGAAATAAAGAAAAAAGTAAGAATTTTAATTAATATCTAATGACAGTAGTATGCAACTATGGGTTATACCCTCATTGATTTTTTTAGGTGTCATGAGGTTTATTAAAAGCCATGCTACAATGCTATATTTAGTAAAAAAAGAGATTAAAGATACCAAGTTATAACAAATATGCAAACTGAAGGAAAATGGAATGTATTGTAGTGTACAGAAGCTTGAATTGACTATGTATTATGCATTGAGAAATGTTTTTACTATTAAAAATGTGTACATTTAAAACAACAAACTTGTTATTTAGATAATATTGGCTGGTTAATCAACAGTCATTTCCTACAGAAATTTCTTTGTCTCTCTACATTACGAGAACTAGAAAAACAAAGCATGTTTCCTTACAAAGTTCATTTCCATATGATATACCCCGGCTAATGAGATGTATGTGGAAATCTGTTGAGGGGGGAAGATTGTATCTTTTGATGTAAGCATGATGTATCATTCACCGTCTCCTACTTTCATTCTTTCTTGAGTGTCCAGTCATCATAGTGGATCTTCAGCAGCAATCTTGTGTAAGGAAATACAATAGAAGGAAAGGTTAAGGATGTCAATAATGTCAGCACTAATATTATTGGGCTGTTAATCTAATGACAGAGGTGTGCTATCTATAGACCTGTTCATTTAAGGAAAAGAAAGGAGAAAAAAGATTAACTCTTTTTTATCTAAGCCAACACAGTTGGAGATTCTGGTACTTATAGCCAAATATATCATAACTAATACATTCAACACTTGCTCAAAGGTAGGAAATATACAGTATTTGAACATCATTATAGATTTTCCTTCTAAAACTTTGGAATTTCATAGTGTTTTGAGGCCTTTTCTTGTATTCAAAATTTATGTAAACAGTGAAAAATCATATTTTCCCAGGATAGACATAATGATTTAAGAAAATATCCAGATGATTTGAGTAATTTTCCATTTTATTTTTTATTCTTTGCAAAAATTGTAGATGCTGATCTCAACAGCAATAGCAGGAATAGCATGCATTTTAAAAATTCACTTAATAATACATTGTCAGCATCCTGATTATACTGTAGGATTGGATTCTAGAACATAAAAATTCTTTAGGGGTAAAACTAGTATTACTCAAATATAATCTGAAGTTTAGTTAATGATAATGTACTCATATTAATTTCTTACTCTGAAAAAATATACATTGGTTGTATAAGACCTTAGCATTTAAAGAAATGAGTAAAGGCTATATGGAATGTCTTTATGAATGTTCCTGTAAATTGAAGTTGCTTCAAAACAAAATACGTATTAAAAATTATGTGCATACGTAAAATGTGTTTTGTGGTTAGCCTAAAGAAAAGAACAAATTCTCTTGGTGTATAATGCAAAAGTGCAAGCTCTCCAGGTACTCATGAGAACTATTGTAATACAGGAGACAGCCTTGGCTTGTTATGTTGGTGGAAGGATCACTCTTACCACTGGCCAACCTGTAGGTTTTGGGATAAGCACATAACATATATTAATAGATGCTTCCATTTATGAGTGGCAGACTTGGGTAGAATTTATTCATGTGGTACTTGTTTATAAGTCACAGTCATAATATCTGTTGTACCCATGTGTTCATGTTCCCTTTGGGTTAGGTGTTGGAAGGGTAGAACTGCTCCACAGCCTTGTTTGAAACACTGTTTACTATCCTTCTGTAAGCTGGCAAGAACAACCTTTACTTTTCACATCCCTTCCAAACTGAAAATATTCACTAGACTTGTTTATGGTAAGTTGAGTTACTCCCCTGTGCAGACTGGATTTTGTTACTTATATTGAGTTTTTATGTATGTAGGTAATTTTCAAGAAAATAACACATTCCTCTCAAATATTGAATGCACTCAAGGTGTGTTCTTGCTGTTAGACTTGTATTTCCCTTGTTCCTCAGTGAATGCTTTTGATTTAGGTGTCATTAAGAATGGCATATTGAGGTGCTTCCTCCGAAATCAGGCTCTCCCCAAGGAAAAACATGCTGAATGTTTTACTGTAATCATTACTTTTCAATATGTGGATTATTACTAAATCAAGATTATTAAAGGAATGTTCATGATTGACCAGTAATTTCTTTTCCGAATCCTCTAAGTATATTTATTTCTTCACTTTCCTTTCAATCATTTTACCATGTATAGGTAGTTTCCGTGTAGTTAACTGTAATTTAAAATGAATAGTATTTTTTAATAATTTCCCTTTAAGAGGTCTTCATCATTACAATTGTAATTATTCCAATCCACTACATTACTTTGATATATCAACGTTAAAGTATATTTAACATTAAAATGCAGAAGGCATATTGTATTAGATACAGCACTCAATGCCTGCAGCCATATCACTGTGACGTTAGATCCTGTCAGATCTTGGAAGCTAAGCTGGGTCGGACCTGGTTAGTACTTGGATGATAGATTGCATAGGAATACCAGGTGTTGTAGGCTTGTGAGAAGGGCCAAGCAACCCATTCCTAAAAAACAATCAGCCATTCAAAACCCTATGAGTAGCAGAGAAGCACTGACCATAGTGTTTCATCTGTCGAACACAGAATTACTATGAGCCGGACACTGACTCGATGGCACCTAACAACAACAACAACAACAACAACAACAACAGCAACAACATAGCACTCAATGTCTGTTATGAGTTGAAGTGTTTTCTTCTCAATGTTTATATGCTGAAATTTTAACCTCTGGTGCCTCAAAATAATAAGGTCTTTGCAGAAATAATTGGTTAAGGTCACAAGGGTAGACCCTAACACAAAATGACTATGTCTTTTGACAAACTAGATAAATTTGGGCACATATACATGTGCATGAACATGCATGTGCACACACACACACACACACACACACACACACACACTTCATGCAAACATAAAGGAATAGATTTGGGGTAATGTTTCTATAAGCCGCTACTCCTCAAAATTGCCAGCAAAATTTCTGAAGGTAGTGGAGAGAGATGAAAGCATATCTTTCTTCCAGAGTTCAGAAAAGACAAATCCTGTCAAAACCTTGATCTCAGACTTCTACCTTCTAAAACTGTGAGACAATAAATTTTTGTTTTTTAATCCACCCAGTCTGTGGTACTTTGTTATAAAACCTTTAGAAAACTAATAAAATGTCTTTGAAATACTCTATGTGATCAGTGGTAATGATTCTTTCTTGTTTTTTATTTTGTGCCCACATTTTAGCTTGTTTTGGTTAACCTGCCCAAGTTATAGGAGTAAATACATTTTATAAATCATATATATTTGCATAAATATACAAATGTTTATAACACATATAAGTATATATTTACAAGCCAAGTTGTCTTTAAAGATTTGAAAAGTTTGTGTCAATGTACAATTTTCCACATATTAAAACTAATGACAAATAAGTATATCTTATCATAATTACTATTTTTATTACTAATTTTTTAGTGTAAAACACAATGGCTTTATTATGACATTTTTATACATGCATATTATTGTGTATTGCTCATGTTTACCCCCTAATACTCTCGTGAAACCCCTTCTCACTATGGATCCCCTTCTTCTCTGCCATCGGTCCTGCTTTTGCCTGCATGTCTTGCTTGTGTGTGTGTATGTGTATGTATATTTAATTCAGATTCTGCCTTTGAGAGAAACACATGTACTTCTCTTCCTTTCCCCTCTTTACTATTTCTTATTGCTCCCCTGTCTCTTTTTAGTCTCTTTTCTCCCCCAATATTGTCCCTCTTCTACTTTCATGACATCTATATTAACATATTGAATATGTATCTTGAAATCTGGTGTCCAGATATGAGAGAAAGCATGACATCTTCATCCTTCTAGGTCTGGCTTATTTCACTTAAAATTATGATCTCTAGTTCCATCCATTCTCATGAAAATGTCATAATTTCATCCTTCTTTATTAGTGAATAAATCTCTATGGGGTATATATAACACAATTTTCTTATCCACTCATCTGTTGATGGGTTCCTAGGATAAACCCATATTGTAGCTATTGTAATAGCAGTGCAGTAAACGTGGATTATCCTTTCAACATACCACTTTCATCTCTATGCTGAGCAAATAATCAAAGAAACTGGAATTTATGAAAAAGACATGGCATCAGGATTGAAAGAAGGTTCATTAACAACCTCTATTACGCAGATGATACAACTTTGCTTGCTGCAAGTGAAGAGGGTTTGAAACATTTACTAATGAAGATCAAAGAACACAGCCTTCAGTATGGATTGTACCTCAACATCAAGAAAACAAAAATCCTTACAACAGGATCAGTAAGCAACATCATGATAAACAGAGAAAAGATTGAGGTTGTCCAAGATTTTGCTTTACTTCATTTACTAATGGAGGCAGCAGTCAAGAAATCAAAAGATGCATTGCAGTGGAAAAAGCTGTTGCAAAAGAACTCTTTAAAGTGCTGAAAAGTAAAGACGCCACATTTGAAGATGAAAATGCACCTGACTCAGGCCATGGTATTTACAGTTGCACCATATGTTTGTGAAATCTGGACAACAAATAAAGGAGACAGGAGAAGAATTGATGTATTTGAATTGTGGTGCTTGAGACAAATATTGGATATACCATGGGCTGCCAAAAGAACCAACAGATCCATAGAAGAAGTGCAATCAGAGTTCTCCTTGGAAGCAAAATGGTTAGACTGCATTTTATGTATTTTACACATGTTATCAGGAAGGACTAATCCCAGGAGCAGGACATAATATTTGGGAGAGTAATAGACCCTTGGAAAAAATGAAGACCCTCAAGTAGATGGCCTGATATAATGACTGCAACAATGTGCTTAAGCAAAAAAGGACTGTGTGCATAGTAGTGTTTTGTTCTTTTGTGCATAGGGTCACCATGAGTTGGATCTGACTCAATGGCCCCAAACAGCAAACATGGATAAGCAGATATGTCTATGGAATGGATATGATCCTATACTTAAAATACTCTAAAGATTCTATCATAAAACTCATACAGTTGATAAACTCTTTCAGTAAAATAGTAGGATAAAAAATCAACAAACAAAATTAGTAGCATTTTTATATACCAATAATCACTGAGCTGAGAACGAAATCAGGAAAATCTCGTTTACTATAACTTCAAAAAACAAACAAACACAATAAACAGAAAGAAAACTTAAGGATCAACCTAGCTAAAGAGGTGAAAGTTCTCTACAATGAAAACTAAAACACCGAAGAAAGAAATTGAAGAAGACATTGGAGGAAGGAAAGACCTACCATACTCATGAGTGCAAGAATTAATATTGTGAATATTGCTGTGTTGCTAAAAGTAATCTACATGTTGAAAGCAATCCTGAGCATTATTATTATAATTAAATTACTATTTTAAGCACTTAATGTTAAAATTCCTGTGTCAGTAGTGTTATGAATTTATGCTGCTTTCATAGACTCAACTACTTTTAATAATCTATACTTTAAACACTTTTCAGTTTGCTTAATTGGTTAAGGATAGACTCAATTTTAGGGCATTTTTTTCAGTCATCATTCTCTCTGTCATTTTTTAAGGTAATTTTAATTTTTAACAACTAAGTTATGGTTTGAATAAAAAAATGACATCAAAGGCTCATGTTTGGATACATGATCCTTAGCAGATGGTGCTGCTTTGGAAGGTAGTGGACCTTTCATAGGTGGGACTTAGCTGGTCATTGAGGGTGGGCCTTTAAGGTTTTACCTGGGTCCCTGGTTCCAATTTCTATCTCTGCTTCCTGTTGCTAGGATATGAAGGTCCTCTCTCACAGGCCCTGCTGACAGCTCCTAAACAATTCCTTCCTCACTGCTATGGACTGAGACTCTCTGAAGCCATGAACTAAAATAAAACAATCTCCTCTTAAGTTGTTGTGTTAGATATTTTGTCACAAACAATGCAAAGGCTAAGATAAGAACTAATCTGATTTTCTTGGCTCAAAAATGGAATCTCCTTCCTCTCTTTTAGTGGAGAATGTTGTTAGGAAAATTTGAGCACAATTTGTACTAACTTATGTTGATAGTAAGCATTAGTGTTGTTGCAAATGATGAAGCAGTACACTGAAAAAAAAAAGGAAAATTTATTTCTTTGTGTTCCTATCTATGTTTTTGTATCTGCATTTAACATACTATATTTCTGAATCCTAGTTTACTTTTTATATATTTTGAAATCTCACGAGCTATTAAAACTTTTAACTACCTTAGCAAGTAAGAGTATAAGTAAGGCAGTTATGTCCAAAATGAACAACAGAAGATGTTCTAGAGAGGTGTGTCTTTTTAACTTAAAAAAAAAGGAATATGTTGTGACAGTCTCAGGTTATCTCCCAGAATTGAGATAAAGTAGAACAAACCAGGTACAGAAAATCGCAGGAATCATGGGAGTGTCATAGACAGTGAAGAAATAAGTTCTTGACCATCATAAGCACATCACCTTGCTGGGGGAAGAGTAAGGGATCTTGACATATGGTCCTAAAAGCTCCTCAAATGTACGATTAGCATTCTTAGTAAAGAAGTACAATAAAAAGTGTCCATGTTACCAAGTGTAAATCCACTACAGAGACTCAGAACAATTTGGGGCTGTCAAAATGATCTAGGTGGGAATGGGAAGTCAGATTTATTAAAAAACAAATAATAGACAAGGAGGAAAGGTCACCAGAAAAAGAAATCAAAGTTATTTTGTTATAATAGAAGCTCCTTCAAGAAATATATGAAACAAAATGACATACCCCAATTATAGTATTTGGGCCAATTTTTTTCTATTTTTTCCTTTATGAAATTTAAGTTCTAGATTTACAAAAGACACTACTGTACCGTTAACAGAAATCATAAATAAGAACAACAAAAATTGTGAAAAAGAAATGAACAAGGTATGTCATGTATTATTTTTACTACATACACATTTTGTTTTATTAAAAAGTATGGTACTTTATTTCTTATATATTTATGTAATAATGTATTAGATTTGTGTTGAATTAACCCTGGGATTTCTTTTGAAATACTAGAACCAGCAACATTATAGCAGTGCTATCAGAGTTATCAATAAGGGGCAGAAGAGGACTGAAATATGGATTGAAGGTTATGAATAAATAGTGGACTAAATTTCACAAAAGCAGAGATAGAGTCTGGGAATTGACCTTTATTGTAGTCACAGTTGAAGCCATGTATTTAGATAATACTTTTTGGAGAGAGAGTTCAGAGTAAATGAAATAATAATGACTCTTAGGAAGAAGAAGGAAAGGAGGAAAAACAAACAAAAGAAAAGAGATGAGTTATTTTTCCATAAGGACCAAATAAAGTCTTTTTAAAAGAGAATCACTAGAACTTCCATTTTATATTAATACATTGTATATTTTATTTAAGAACATTAACATTTTGGTAGAGTTGTTGTTCAGTGCTGTTGAGTTGGGTCCAATTCATAGTGACCTTCATAGGATTTTCAAGGGCTGATTGTTTTGGGATTGCTTCAGGTGTGGATTGCCTCATCCTTCACATGTTTTGCAATGCTGGGGATCAAACCTGGGTCCTGAGAGAGTGCAGAGCAGCACTCTACTTTGGTAGAGTAACTGATTATAATTATAAAAGCACTTGAGAATCAAAGATCAAAAACAAAAGAAGTAGTGCTCTTTTAGGAAACATGATAAAATATTTAAGAGCATTGAATATGGAGCCAGAAAGTTCTAGCATTGAATGTTATTTCTGTCACTCATGAACTTGGGCTAATTGCTGAAATTAAGGTTTGTCTTTTTTCACTTATCAAATGAGAAGAATAATAAATAATAATAGCATTCATTTCCTAGGTTTTTTTCTTTTTTGTTGTTGTTGTTGCTTGGTGGTTGAACTCAGGGCCTCACATATTTTGCAAGTGCTGTACCACTGGGTTGCACCACTAGCCTATTTTTTATTTTTTACTTTTGAGTCTGGTAGCACTAAGTTATGAAAACTGCCTCTGGTCTCAGAGTGGAGATCCTCCTGCTTCCATCTCCCGAGTTACTAGGGTCACAGGCCTGCACTACCAAGGCCAGCTTCCTAGTTGTTTTCAGAATTACATAAAATCACACATAAAAAACATCTAGAACACATACTGATAGTACACTTTTAATAATAATAATTTTTAAAGAACAGAATAACATCAAAGTTTTCATATGCTGTCTGACATATTTATCTGACACATTTACTATATTCTCTTAACATTCACACTTATTAGGGAATTTATGTTTGGATGTAACAGAAATAGAGCTGACATTTTATAAATACCACAAAAATAGTCCTCTCATGTAGCTGTTATACAAAATATGACTATGTTGTCTGGTATGTATATGTTTCTTCTTATATTGCATCCCTATGAAGCTTTAATATTTCCACTTTCAAGGCCTGGGATCTAAAGAATGAACATATAAGCAATAATAAAGCTCTGTACAAGTATAAACTCCACAGACCTGAAAAAAAAAAAATGAAATGCACGCCATTTTGTGAACATTCATTTACTTATAACCTTCAAGGAGTTTTGTGGTTATTGGGAAATTTAGAATGTTTTTACTCTTATCAAATAATTGTTTCCTTTAAATGTAGAATGGTGAAGGAAAGGAAAAAAGTAAAGATGACTTGGAGACTTTGGAAATGTGAGATAATAAAACAACTCTGTGTGTGTGAGTGTGTGTGTGTGTGTGTGTGCATGTGTGTGCACGTGCATGTCCTGCATGCCTGTGGAGAGAGAATGAGAGAGTGAAAGCTGTTAGAAAAAGTGAGAAATAGTTTTGAGACATATTTTAATTTTGAAAATAATATTTTCAACTTAAATCTGTACATTGTATATTAGCCTCTTCAAATACCAACCAATGAAGAGTAGACATTTAGAACTAGAATTAGCATATAAATTTTTTGCCAAAAATTTTCAAAGTTTTGTTTCATGAGTCATCAATTTCCTTTTGTGAAATCTATATAAAGTGTCACCATGGTAACCTTACCACCTCCTCTTTCCTCCTCCCAAAGTCCACACTCTGTCTACATTGGAATTCTTTTAGTTTTTCTAATGCTTAGTAATTCCTCTACCTGAGAGCCTTTGTACAAACATTTCCCATTGCCTGGAAGAATTTTCTGCACCCCACTAAGAAATATCACTAATTCTTACATAAACTTTATATCCCAGTTTAAATGCCTTTTTTTGGGAATAACCTACATGGACTATATTGGGACTCTGTTAATAATTTCATTATATTTCATTTATTTTCATTT
This sequence comes from Pedetes capensis, assembly GCA_007922755.1. NCBI lineage: Eukaryota > Metazoa > Chordata > Mammalia > Rodentia > Pedetidae > Pedetes > Pedetes capensis. The sequence goes on from VMDO01005211.1 coordinate 57,316, forward strand.
ATATACTTATCAAAGGTATTAGTAAGGTGCTTTGCCCATTTTAGACAATGATTACTTGCTCAACAAATAAAGAAATAAACATGTTTGACTTGTAAGCACTTAGACAAATTTGATCTTCCTCAACTACCTGGAATCCATAAAATAATATTTCTTCTACATGAACACTTACTTTTAACATTTGACTTCGAATTATCATGTCATATCCATCCTCCTGTAACAACTCCCTAATTCTGCATTTGCAACTATGTGAAATTGATAATGTACATCAAATTTATAATCATAGGCCAGCCAGCTTCCTGTTTATAGTTGTCAATTTTAGAAGTCAATTTTTAACTTTTATGAAATCTGTGTAAAAGGGGATCTCTGGATTCCAGAATTTAACATATTTTTCAAAAGAACGAAAAAATCTTTCTAGTTATACTTTTCTTTCTGAAGTATGTAATCAGTTTTTTCTTTCTTTTCAGCGGTATCTGATCTAATTTTAAAATACTAGATGAACAAAAAATCTTTTCCAATTTACTAAATGGGACTAAGTATGGAATCATTTGAAGTAAAAATGTTATATCTTTAGGACATTTCTCAGTCATTCAATTTGCTTAACTTTTTAAAGGAAGGCTAATTTGAGATCAGTGTAACCAAAGGAAAATAAAAAAGACCTTAGCGACACACTTCCTATGGTTTTTCAGTAGAAAAGAAAGAAACATTACCTGTGTTCTTCTAAATATTTAAGAATTATTTTAAAATAATATCAATAATAGAAACAAGTTAAAAGAGAAGAAAGCATCAAAATAAACTAATCATAAAAGTCAGCCACATGCGAGATCATCTAAATTTTAAAGTCAAGAGCTACTCAGATTTAGTACACTCTCATACATAAGGAAAAAATAAGGGCTATAAAGATGGAGGGGCTGGGATTTAGCTCAGTTTGTAGAGCGATGCTCTGCAGTCTCTGAGGTCGCAGCACTACAAAAATGGGAGGAGGTGGCAATCTTCTCCTGAGGCAATCCCAAAACAATCAGCCATTGAAAACCCTATGAGGATTGCTGTAAATTGGACATGGCTCTATGGCACCTAACAACAACAACATACAGATGGAGAGAAACCCGGCGCGGTGGTGCACGCCTGTAATCCCAGCTGCTCCGGAGGTGGAGGCGGGAGGATCACAAGTTCGAGACCAGAGGCAGTCTGCATACTTTAGCTAGACCCTGTCTCAAAAAAATAAAAAAATTGGGCTGGGAGCGCAGCTCAGTGGTCCAGCACTTGCAAAAGCATGCAGGTGCGAGGCCCTGGGTTCAACACCCAGTACCAGGAAAAAAAAAAAAAAAAAAAGATGGAGAGAGAGATAATATCCCGGGACTTTTTGTTGAGCTTGAAATTTGTGTTCAAGAAGATACATATCAATTTGAGTCTTTATAAGGCCTTATTTTTAATTAAAAGATTTCTACCTTCTATATATTTAATCCACTAAATCCAAAATGAGAATTTAGAAAAATAAAATTCCTGAAATCTTAAACAATGGACTCATTTGTGAGCCTCAGATTTAGAAAATGTGGTCAGAAGCTACTGAAACAACTTTTGAAAACCCCACAATACAAACACTATAAATATAACAACTTTCAGTTTAGAAATGAAAAAGAAGCAAATTGTAAATGGTCTGGCCAAGGTCATATTGGAAATCTGTACTGTATTCACCAAGTTTTCTAGAGGTACTTCTATTATGCTTTTTATTGCTTCTATCCTCTTTCTTGTCTGCAACAGAACCACTGGCGTCTGATCCCGTCAGATTTTGGAAGCTAAGCAGGGCCGGGCCTGGTTATTACTTGGATGGGAGACGACACCAGGTGCAGTAGGCTTGGGAGATAGACTGGCAACCCACTCCCAAAAAAACAATCAGCCATTGAAAACCCTATGAACGGCAGAGAAGCACTCACAATATTGTTTTGCCTGTTGTACATAGGGTTACTATGAGTTGGACACCAACTTGAAGGCACCTTACAACAATTTTCTCTTTCTTAGTTTTAGTTTTTTTTTTTTTTTTAAAAAAAAACTAAAAATCCAAGCTTGAAGTTCTTTTATGAATTAAATATTCCTATTATGAAACATGATTGTTTCAGGATTGCTTTGGGAGTAGATTGCCATGTCCTTCTCCTATTTTTATGGTGCTGGGGATCTAATCTCAGTCCTCAGCGAGTGCAGAGCACCACCGTGACAACTGAGCTAAACCCTATGAGGGTTGATATGAGTCAGACCTGATTTGGCTGCACGTAAGAACAAAAATTATGAAACCTAGTTCAAATTTTTTCTACCAGTTTATATTAAAGAAAAATAGCACAGCATGAAGTGTATGTAATTAAAAGCTTTATTAAACATTGTGAGTAACTCACTGCTAAATGTTGACAATTTCAGCATTAAGGGACTTTTGTGTTCTACTAAGTATAGTAGAACATGTAGTATAATATAGTACACTCTAGTAGGATTCTGTTGTTGTTAGGTGCCATTGAGTCTTTTTCGATCCTAGGACCCTAATAAGGGTCTTCCATAGCTGACTGTTTTGGGACTGCCACATTCTTCTCCCATTTTTTTGGTGCTGAGAATTGAACTCTGGTCCTTAGGAAGCACTTTACCAACTGAGCCCTCATAGTAGGATTCTTCAATCTATATAAACAGTGAATAGAATATAAATATATACAGAATACATGCGCATATAATATATGTAGACTACAAGTATAATAGAGTATAAAGATGTGAAAATTATATTGTGCTTTTTTAGCAAATATGTCAGTGCTTTATTGAACAATGATAGAAGAGGTATTGACAATACACAATTTATAAAAAGTCATCAAATTTTGTCCACTGAAATACACATAACATTTTAATTTTTTTTCAATACTAAGTGGTTGAGTCTGTGGCCTTACCACTGTCATGTCTGATACTGTCAGATCTTGTAAGTTAAGCAGGGTTGGGCCTGGTTTGTACTTGGTGAGAGACTGTTGGGAAACACCAAGTGCTGTAGGCTTAGGACAAGGACCAGTAACCCACTCCCCAAAAAACAGTCATTAAAAACCCTATGAATAGCCCAGAAGCATGACCATAATGTTTCACTTGTGGTACATAGGGTCTCTATGAGTCGAACACCTACTTGAAGGCACCTAACAAAAACAAAGAAGTGGTTGAACCCAGGGCCACATGCTTGATTTGCAAGCACTCTACCATTAACTGCACTTGCCAGTCTATTTTTCACTTTTTATTTTGAGACAAGGTCTTGCTAAATTATATAAGCTTATGGGGTGCCTCCTGGTCCAGCCTGGAGGTTTGGATGGGTGGCTCCACTGCACACACATATACTAAACACAGTTCATTTGGACCCTTGGGTGAAGGGCGCAGACTCCTGCGGCCCTCGGGACGCCGGAGTAGATGGGAGAAAGGAAAAGCCTCAGGTGCTTTTGCCTTCCAGGGGCAAACACCCATGCTGGTGGTCTCGGTGGTCATGAGAAAACAGTTGTTGCTTCGTCGGTGATCTGATAGAGAGTAGTTTCTTTCTTTGTTGATGGTCGCGGCAGGAGAGCATTCTTTCCTCACTGAAGGTCCAGGGGAGACCAGGAAAACTGTTTCCTCATGGGTGAAAAAGGGCAAGAACTGGTGAAAAGTTCTTGCTTAGCCGATGGTCTGGGGGGAAAAAAGTCAAGCTGCTACAGAGCAGCTCCTTATATAGCTCACCCACAGAATGGCCTGAGCCAATCAGCTTTCAGTCCAATTGTCCAATCAGGAAGGGTTTTGTACAAACGTGCAACCAAGTTACTTTCATTTTCCCTAGATTTCTAATTTACAAGCCATATATTCAAAAGCCATTTTCCCAGTTTGGGGGTTTTTGTCAATTTCCTCCCAATTTTTCCCTACAAGGCTACCTCTGGCCTCAAGCTTGCAATCCACATGCCTCTGACTCCTGAGTTGCTGGGATTATGGGAATGGACTACTGTGTCTAGCTACATTTAAATTTTTCTATTATGTATCTATTTTTTTATTTTTTTGACAGAGTCTCACTATGTAGTCCTGAATTTGTGAAACTCTTGCCTCAGCCTTCTGAATGCGTAGCCTATTATATTTTTATTTCACAGTGAACTATATATGATTTTGGTACCAATTAAACGAAATGTTAAAAATTATGGTTTGTTCAGGGACACTAATTTTGTTATATTTTATCCAAGTATGTTTACAGAGAAGAGATTACTTCTATAAAGGAAAACTATGCCGATATTTAAGATTAGAATTTAAAACAGTGATTTTCTGACGAGAAATGTTGTTGTTGTTGTTGCTAGGTGCTGTCCAGTTGAGTCAGACTCATAGTGACCCTCCTTGTTGTTAGGTGCCCTCAGATCTGTAACTGACTCATAGCAACCCTATGTACAACAGGCGAAACACTATTATTGGGTCCTTCTCCTCAGCCTGCAGCACCTGGTGTTCCCAGATGGTCTCCCATCCAAGTACTAATCAGGTCTGACCCTGCTTAGCTTCCGAGATCTGATGGGATCAGATGCAACAGGGCTATGGCTGCAGGCGCGACCCTGGTAGGGTTTTTCAATGGCATATTGTTCTGGGATTGCTTCAGGAGTGGATTGCCAGATCCTTCTTTTTTTTTTATGATGCTGGGGATTGAACCCAGGTCCCCAGAGAGTTCAGAGCAGGCACTCTACCCACTAAGCTAAACCTCAGCCCTTGACTAGACATAAAGGGAGTAAAATTAAGAAATTGGTAGACCCTACTCTGTGTGCAAATTATGAGTACACTGTGTTTCAGTGGTAGTAGTAGTGCTGTAAGAAATATAGTAAAATATTGAAGAACTGAAGTCATATGGACTTAAAGAAGATTAAGATTCACCAAACACAGAAAAGCACAAATATGCTGACCTATTAAGAATTAATAAGGAAGAAAAAACGAGAATAAATTGTACTTGAATTATCTGGGTATATTATAAATAATGAGTTATTTATTGAAAAAAATAATTTGAAGCAGGTTCTCACTGTGTAGCCCAGGCTAGACTTGAACTCATGATCCTGCCTCTTCAGCCTCCGAAGTACTAGGATTGTAGATGTGTGGCACCACCATAAGGTTTATTGAAATATATTCTAGGTTTGTGTAAGGGGTATGAGGGACCACTTTTCAGTTTCACACTAGGGTGTGGTTGGTGGTAGTATATTTTCCTAAGATGTTTCTGAAATGCGCATAGCCTAAAACACAGACCAATGTTGTGTTATGATAAAATAACTGATTAGATCATGTGAATAGGATATTAGCAAAAATTCAGTAGTGTCACTTGTATCACTGAAAGATTACTTAATTACCAATAGGGTGTGTTTAAGGAATTCTTCCATGAAAATGATATAAAATTTCAGAAGTCACAATGATTAATGATTAATAAAAATGTACAGTGAGAAAGACTTAGGTACATTAAGTGGAAATTGATTTCTTTTCCTGCAAACATTATTGAGGAAAAGTAATATTAAATAAAGCTATACTACTAATCAGCAGTGATTCTAACCCAAGGGCCAGATAGAATAGATATGTTTCAACAGTTCTGGTTTGACTGGTTCACAAATGTAATTGTTGGCTGTGATGTGAAAATGATGGAAAATGTAAGGCTTGGAGCCAAATGGATAATAGGTTTGAGAAGGGCTCTACCATGCACTGGGTATATAAGCTTGAGCATATTTTGATGCTAAATTCTTCATCATGTCGTATCTATGTATACTATGAAAATTAAATGAACTATTTTATGTAGATTAGCTAGTGTCCTGCTTGTGTTACAAAATATAGCAAACAATCACATTTTGAGTTGCTTTTATTCTTCTCTGTATTCAAAACTATAGCTTTAATAATCTTTATTTGTAATTTTGGTAAGTGAGGAGTATACTCTTATGAATAATTTGATATATCAAAATAGGCTGATTTCTTTTCTCATGGCTCTTCCCAACAAGATTACTACATGTGAGACAAAGGTAAATGATCAAAACAGAAGAACTGGTTTATGTTTCCTGTTTCCCTTACACTCATACTAGAGATTAGACAGTCTGTTATCCCACAAATTTAATCTGAAATAAATCTTAAAGTGGCCAAAATGAGAATAGAATCCCTGGTTTCAACCCTAACAATAACAACAATGAAAAATAAATAAAGCTGGTTGATTATCAAGGAAGGGTTCTTACTCATGGTTCCATGATAGCAATTATCACAAAAGACTCTGCCAAAACTATGAATTTACATAAAGGCCATTAAAACTGTACAAAAAGGACTTTTACAAGGACCTCTGCTAGCAACTAAGTTTATCCTGACTGCACTCTGGCTACTATTAAACATTGTGGCCAAGGATTATTGCTTTAAGATATCTGATGTAATCTTCCTCAATTTTTGTCTTTGAAAACTCGCCTCAAATTCTTTGAATATACCTAGTTTATTATGATATGCACATTCTCATTGCGATGCTGCTATTGAAAAAATTATGTTATTCCTTGGAGAATTTTACTCTTTAATTGTTTTATGTTAACACTACTGTAAAGAGACTGTAAAGAGGCATTCAGTTGGACACCACAAGTCCATCTAATATTTCACAAGAATTCAAGAGGTACTCATTCTGAAAGCATCACCAGTTTGATACTGCCAGGCTTAGAGGTCAGAAGGGGAAGGCCAAGGTGGAGAAAAGCATCTGTGGCTAGGAGACCCAGGTGTGAAACTTACTCTTCTTACTTACTTCTTACTCTTCTTATTTCTTATATCTCCTCTGCTTCCTCTCTCTGTAGCAGTTTGGGTCAGGAAAGTTCTATGAAAGACTGTTGCTGTTGTTAGGTGCTGTTAAGTTGGGTCTGACTCATAACAACTCAAAGTACAACAAATGAGACACTACCCAACACTGTGCCATGCCCAGCACTATTGTCACTGCTTTGCTGCTATTGATAAGTTTTTCCTTTTTTCCCCTTTATTAGTAAATGCTGATGGGGTAATGTAGCATTGGCTTTTTCCATTATGCATCCTTTACATCACTTCTAGTAAGACTTTCATTGACCCACAAAGATTATGGAGCCTTATGGATAGAATGTAATTAAATTTGATACTTATTTAGGTTATCTTCCCCTATTTTTCAAACATACTCATGAAGTTGTTCTGTTTACACTGATTGACCTCTCCCCCTTCTTCCCTCCTCACTGACCCTTCTACCCATCCCATCTTCTCCAATTTTCCCTTCCTTCTGCTAGATCCTTCCCTCCTTCTTTCCACTTCCTATATTTTCATTTCTACACTAAGTTTAATTGTACATTTTTATATATCAACTTTTATGTATGACTTTTTCTGTCCTTTAAGTATGACTCAGGACCCACATGTGAATGAAAACATATGGTATTTCTCTTTTTGGGCTTGTGTTCATTAGCTTAAGATGATGTTCTACAATTCCATCCATTTTGCTGCAAATGACGTTATTTCATTTTTCAATTGCTGAATAGTATTCCATTGTGTATACGTACCATAATTTTTTTATCCATTCTTCTCATGATGGGCCCTTTGGTTGGTTCCATATCCTTGCTATTGTGAAAAGTGCTACATTGAAAATGGAGATGGAGGTGTCTCTGTGTTATGATGACTCATCTCCCTTTGGGTATATTCCCAGTAGTGATATAACTGGGTCATATGGCAATTCTATTTTTAGTTTTCCGAGGTATCTCTATATTGATTTCCAAGGTGGTTTAACCAATTTACAGTCCCCCCAACAGTGTAAGAGGGTTCTCTTTTCTCCACACCCTATCCAACATTTGTTATTTTTTTCTTATTGATCTTGACCATTCTTACTGGAGTGAGGTGGAATCTCAGAGTTGTTTGGATTGGCATTTCCCTAATGGCTAGGGATACTGATCATTTTTTCATGTGTTTCATGGTCTTACTAACGTCTTCATTTGAGAACTGTCTTTTCAGTTCCTTTGCCTACTTGTGTACTGGATTATTTGTTGTCTTGGGAGTTGTTTTCTTGAGTTTTGTAAAGCCTGGAAATTAGTCCTCTGTCAGACATGTAGGATTTTCTCCCATTCAGTGGGTTCTTCCTTAACTCTGTTGATTGTTTCCTTTGTTGTACAGAACCTTTTTAATTTCATATTCATAGGTTTTTCAATCACTGATTATTTTTGGGAATGGGCTGCTAGGTCCTTCTCCCAAGCAGTCTCCCACCCAAGGGCTAACCAGGCCGACCCTGCTTAGCTTCTGAGATCTGACAGGATCAGGCACCAGGGTGGTATGGTTACAGGCCTGATGAAAGGTAAAGGGTAGTAAAAAAGAGGAAGGAATAAATCCCAATGTCCTCTGCCATTTAAATTATAAACCAAGAACTAAGATATTAGTACCCAAACTGCCCTGAAAATACACAGGACTGAGTTGATTTTACAGGCCTCAAATTTAACTTTTGTTCTTACAAAACAGTGTAGAATAAACTCAAAAGTTATATATAAATTAAAAACACAAATGAGATCATGCTTTTTTCACTCATTAAATGAACTATAACTTCGATCCTAATCTATGCCAGGAACTATTGCAAGAGTAAGGAATACTGAGGTGAACAAAAAACTGTTTTCCCTTCCTGCTATCAGGGAAGAACCTTCTAATGTAAGGAGACAAACAATAAATAAGTCAATAAGTGAGATCAGATAGTGAAATAGGTCAAAATAGGTCAAAAGTTAATTATTAATTAAAGTAAGCTATTAATTAAACACTTATCATATCTCAGGATCACAAAAGTGCTTTCTGAGGGGTAATTAGGCTGAGATTTAAATGAAATAAGGGCAAACTTTGTGGATGTCTGTAGGGAGAGTATTATAGGCACAGGAAGGAGTGAATCCAAAGGCCCTGAGGTGGTAACATATCTCACCCCCAATAAGGAGCAGCAAGAAGGATAACAAAAAAAATGACAAAGAATCCGAGAAGTAGCGGGAATCAGGTCATACAGGACTGTGATGTTGATTTTATATGACAATCAGACTGGACATGGTGTGCCCAGATATTTGGTTAAACACTGTTCTTAACCTGTTTGTGAGAGTGCTTCTGGATTAATATTTGAATCAGTAGACTAACAGGCAGATTAGCCTCCTAGCATGGGTGGCCCCCATCTGATGCACTGAAGATCTAAATAAAACAAAATGAAGAGTAAAGGAGAGTTATTACACCATGGGCTCTCCTGGTTCTCAGGCTTTCAGACTTCTTGGCTGGAACTATGTTACCAACTTTCCTTGGTCTCCCACTTGTTAACTACAGATATTAGAACTACTCAACTTTGATAATTGCATAAATTTTTTTCTTTTAATAGGTCTGTCTACATAGGACTATATATTTGTATATTGTTAGGTGCCATCAAGTTGTATCTGACTCAGTGACCCTAAGTACAGCAGGACCAAAGTCTCCCCAACACTGTGCCATGCACAAGCTCTTTTTATGTTTGAGCGCTTTGTTGTGTCCATTACGTTTCCTTTCATTTTGGGTCATGCCATATCAGCAAAAGGAGGTTCCAGGGGCTTTATTCCATTCCCATCATGGAGGTTGGTGCTACTTTGAGGAGGAAACTCTTCCTCAGTTGTCTTTTGAATGGGTTCCAGCCTGGGGAACTCATTTTCCAGCACTATATCTGATAGTGCTTCTCTGCTATTCATAGAGTTTTCAATGGCTAATTGTTTCAGGTGTGGGCTGCCAGTTCCTTCTCCCTAGTCTGTCCCAGTCTGGTAGCTCAGCTGAAACCAGTCCACTATGGGTGTCCTTGCTGGTATCTGAAATACCAAAGGCATAGCTTTCAGCATCACAGGAACATACAAACCCCCACAGCCTGATAAGATGACAGATATGTGGGGTAAGATCACATATATATATATATATATATATATATATATATATATATATATATAATCATATATATATATATGTATATATATATGTATATATGTATATATATATATGGTGCCATATATATATATATATATATATATATATATACATATATATGTGTATATAAACTATAATTCATATTGTGTTTATATATATATACTATATATGCTGTTAAGGGCTGGGATTTAGCTCAGTTGATAGAGCGCTGCACTGCAGTCTCTGAGGTCCCAAGTTCAATTCTCAGCAACGCAAAAATGGGAGAAGGGCCTGGCAATCCACTCCCAAGGCAACCCCGAAACAGTCAGCCATTGAGAACCCTGTGAGTGTCGCTGAGTCAGATACCGACTCGACGGCACCTAACAGCAACAACAACATATATGCTGTTTGATATGTTTCCCTGAAGAATCCTGAGTAATACAGATTTTGGTAGTGACAGCAGTTCTATAGCAGCAAATCTAGGGTTTTTAGAACTTTTCTCTGTTTAGATTTATGGATGCTAATAGCTGTTTTTCTTATAGAGAAGAGAGTACTGGTAGTCCTTGTGTAATCAGGAAATAGAGATATGCATAATTGCTCTGTGGGATATTCCTAATCAATCACTTATACAGGAGCCAGGTGACTGTGTGTATAACATTTGCAAACATTTTTGGAAAAGTAATGAATATAATGAGATTGGATGGTGGCTCTTAATGTTGCCAAACACAATGATGAATAAAAAGAATGAAGTCAGGAACTTGAATTCCCAGCACAAACACTGCATAAATGACCTGAAAGCTTGTATGGAAACCCTGAAGCAGACCTTCATCTCCTGTAGCATCAGGGCTGAGACCAGTGAAAATCAAATTCTGGCTCTCACCCTGTGACTCACTGAATTACAACACATGTTGAACGCCAAGCCTAGCAGCCAGAGGTCTGTTGCTAATGTGAAGCCACTGACCGGGAAAGAATGGGAACCTGAACATTGGAATGGGGTCATGGGAGAAGATTCTGATGAGGCTGAGGGTACTGAGTTCTTAAATCCTGATGAATTTTCTTGCCAGTGAAAGATGGCTCCCTATCTCCTTCTGAGAGGAAGAAACTTGTGTTGAATGAGGAAACTAATGGCCTCCTCTTGAGGTAGTAGTCATTGTGAGTCAATGCTGATTCTCCTCAGGACGCACACGTACCATCTTTTACTTCTCAACCTACAATTAGATTCAAGTCTCAGCAGGTCCTTAGAGGTGATCTACAACATGTGGCCCACAACATGTGGGAGAAACTGGAACCATACAACTGGCTTTCCTGGGTCTCCAGATTACAGTCTTGCAGATTTGGGGACTATTCTGTAATTGTGTAAACCTACAACTTTAATTCCTACCTCCCTTGCCCTCCCCTCCCCACAAGAGTCTGTTTCTCTGGAGAATCCTGACTAATGTAAAGACTTTAGAAAGCACACTAGGCAGACACTGAGAATCTTTTTCTGAGAGAAAGGGAATATTCTGGAGAACTTTAAGTAGAGGAGAGGTTAAAGTAAATTGAGCTGGAGATGGTCCACTCTGGCAGATAAGTGGAGAACTGACTGTACAGGAGCAAGGCTAGAAGAATGATATCTGTTTGGGATGCTAATAATCTAATGCAAACGACCTGTGCCTTGGACTGGGATAGGGGCTGTGAAATTGGTGAGAAATAGTTGTAATATAATTGAATAGCTGTCAGTATTTGCAGTGAATTAGATTGTGAACCTGAGAGAGAAGTTAATAATGACTTTGAAACTTTTGACTTGAACAACTGGAAGACTGTATGTGTTGATTGCTTAATCATATTTGCTGTGTTTTAAGAACCCCATGTATGGGGTTGTACATAGAGATGGTTAACATTATTTGCTAATAGGAAGTTACAGCCCCATGGTATTGGTGGAAGCAATGAACTATAAAAAAACAAACACTTCATGAAATATACAAGCAAAGTGATCGGAATAGCCTACAACTCTGACTAATATCTGAATATGTTAAATTGGAAGAAGATATCTTTCATACATGAAGGTAAATATCTTTGTGGAAAATATAAAGATTTACCTGGTAGGGGTACAGTCATGTGATGACTTATAATGGAGAAATATATGAGAGATATATCCATTTTGATACCTTAACACTATAATTAACATGCCACAATTTCATACTTTATTTTCTATAAGTTCTCTCAATGCTCTGAAGTTTCTGTTTGCACAAATGGAAAGACAGATCATTAAACTCGCCACTTTAATGTAGTTTGATATTTTGCAGGTACATATATTTTTTCTTTTCCTTTTTTTTTTTTTTTTTTTTTTGTGGTACTGGGGGACTGGGGGTGGAACCCAGCACCTCATGCCTGCATGCTTTGCAAGTGCCAAACCACTGAGCTGCACCCCCAGCCCATTGTTTTTTGCTTTTTGAGACAGAGTTTCGCTTAATTATGCAGACTGCTTCTGGTCTTGAACTTTCTATCCTCCTGCCTCTGCCTCCTTAGTCACTGGGATTATAGGCATGTGCCTCCATGCCCAGTTTGCAGGTACATATTTTATAAATTAAGATTTATCCACCCATGTTCTTTCTTCTTTCTGATTGACCCTCCCTTCTTTTTTCACGAGATGACTTCCTGCTTTAGGTAAAGATTACACATGATGAGAGAGGAGGTGGACTGCTTGCTGGTGCTCCTGCAAGCCTATAAGAGGTGGTCCTGTGCAATAGATGCCAGCCTCACTGCTTTCCCAGTTCCCTTGTGATGGCAGTTATAGCTGGTCTTTGGTAGTGCCAGAATCCATTGTTGACCCGCCACTTGGAAATAATTTTGAGAGCAATTATTAATACATGGAGATGACTGGAATCACAAAGGTAATGTGCCTAAAATGTTTTTGAGGAACTTCATTTAAAAAAAGGGTGGGTCTAGAACATCCTTTGACTTTTTGGAGGGATTTAGTGTTTGAGACAGGGCCTCAGGTTCTCACCGTATCGTTCAGGCTGGTCTGGAACTTGCAATCCAGTTGTGTCATCCTCCTGAGTGCTGGGTTTACAGGTGTGCACCACAATGTCTAGCTTTGCCTTTGGCTGTCTGAGCTATAAAACAATATGTAGGCCCACACAGTACATGAGCAAGATATGTGCTTCATCCATTTATTATTATTTTTGTCTTCAAGTTGATCTTTTAAGCAGAATTTAAATAGCATTCATACCAATGTTGGGTGGATTCAATGATGAATGAAAGAACTTCTGAATATTTGACTTTGTTTCCATAGATTGGATAAAAAATATCAAATCACTGAATTATCAAAACTGATTTTCAGTTTGGAGCATCTGGTGACATTATGTAAAACTGGCCTGATTTAACTGTTTGAAATCTTTTTTCTTTCGCTAAATAAAGTCGACACATTAACAGTTTTATCTTCATCTTTCTAAAGTGAACACACTACCTTGAAATTAAATAAGTGCGAAATTCACCTATATCAATAGTTTCTTGATCTAGGTGAACATTATGATGCGATGATGTATAAATACATCTTCTACTGCAGCTGTGCTGAATCATGGTCCTCAGGTTCGGTGTTCTTTAAAGAGAGAACTTTGGAACAGTTGCTAATGCTCTCTGAGCAGATTTGCACTTTTTTGTTTCTTTGAGGTCAGTGATATCACAACTCCTATGGTGGGTGGGAATGTTAGAAACACATTTCATGCCAGGAGAAAGATTCATTTCTTAATTTTTAAAAAGTTAATCATGAAAATTACTGCCAAAAGGATTTATAGGGGGTAAGAGTGCCACCGAACCAAAAGCAAATTGTAGGTTTATGCTACAAAATAAATGGGGAAAACACTGTAGCAAAAATGTTCATATTAGTTTGAGCTTGTATTTGAGCAGGTCTGCTTAATCTCTTTTTCCAACAAATATTACATGTTTCTTCATTTGTAAATCAAGAAATTTTTATTACATGTTTCCCGTGGTTCTCAGTGATTTTCTCAACTGGGCAGCTTCGTTCATTTCACAGGTAGCAGTGTGGTTCATCATGAACATGGCAGACATCCTAAATGACAGGTATAGGGAGCAGTGGTGAAGATTTCACCAGAGCAGAGCAGACCAAGGCTAGTTTCCCTAGACATGACTAGGCACACTTCGTTTTTATCCGTGAATCACCATTGCAGTTTTCTTAAAAGGAAGACTTTGTTATATTATACTTGGAAAGGGTCTGACAGAACCTCATACTTTTTGTTGGTCATGGTTCAGGTTTAAGTAGGTATTAAAGGAAAACTCTGGTAATTACCTATGCTTCTTACGTGTGACTATTATACTTAGCTGAAATTGAAAGCACAAATGAAAGTTTCCAAATCCATTAAAGTTTGTTGTTGTTGTTAGGTGCCATAGAATCCTGTCCAACTCACAGAGACCCTCACAGGGTTTCAATGGCTGATGGTTTTTTTTTTTTTTTTCGAGATTGCCTTGGGAGTGGATTGACACATCCTTCTCCCATCCATTAAAGTTTAGATTGGTACAAATAACACTTTATTAAATACAGAAACCCTAGGATAAGTTAAACTGAATGGGACCCTAGGGCAGTGAGACTTCTCTGCCCAGGTATTCTGGGACATATGCTCACACTAGTTCTCCAAGATCTCTCCTTTGTAATATCATCTTTGTGTAGCAATATATTCCCTATATCAGTCATGATAGGCTCAACTACTATAATAATAGCCTAAAGTATATAATGATTTGATTATATTGATGTTAGTTTTCCTTCACATAATCTGTCAACATGAATATTCCTGAATGGAGAGGGGTTCTCTTCCATGCGATGATTCAGGGACTCCTGCTCTTTTTCTTCTTGTGACTTTGCCTTTCTGGAAGGCCTTCTTGACACCTTCACTCAGCTGTTAAAGGGATACATCTTTATGGAAAGAGATACATCTGTTTTATAAACGCCTTGGTCTATAAAAGGCACATGTTGCTTCTGTTAATTTTCCGTTAAGAACTAAGTCATATGATAACATATAATTACAAAGGAAGATGGAGTTGTGGCCTAGTGTATACCCCCCAAAAAAGGAAGGTATGGATTTTGGTGAAAAAAAAATATATATGTATGTATATACATATATATGTACATATGTATATGTATATGTATATATATGTATATATGTATATATATACACACATACATATATCCTGACAAAAAAATGGCATTTTTCTGTCACTTCATGTTGTTCTCTGATCTGCAAATGTAATTTTAATCTCTTTGTCAAATACGAAAAAAAATCAACTTCTAAAAAGCAAAAGCCCTAACCACATACAATGTGTGTAGAATACTTATATCTACCAGAAAGTTCAAGATGTTTTGTAGAAGCATGATTTTGTCCATACGTTAGGGTTGTGTTCCCTCATAGTCTAGGTAATTGCAGTCAGTCAAATATGGTTTGTCTCTGCCTACCTCCCCACAACCCACATTATTAATTAATGAATTAATTTTTTTTGTAGTACTGAGCCCAGGGCCTCACGCTTGCATGCTTTGCAAGTGTTGTACCACTAAGCTCCACCCCATCCCATTTTTTTACTTTTTGAGACAGGGTCTTACTTAATTATGCAGACAGCCTCTGTTCTGGAACTTGTGATCCTCTTGCCTCTGCCTCTCGAGTCATTGGGATTAGAGGCGTGAGCCACCATGCCTGGCTCACACCGTTAATTTATAATGATAGAGCAAGGTCAGCATTGTAGCTAATACACAAACAAACATACAATAGTATAAAATAATCAGTGGCCTCTTCACTATACCAATGACTGAAATCTCTTGGGCAAGCATTGTGAAGACCTTCTGCCTTAGCAGAGGAGTGATTTCCTTGGCTGGATAGAGGATGTATTCTGTGGGAGGCAGAGGCACCAGCTTCTGGGAGTCTGGTCCTTGTTTGTTTTCCATGGTAAATGTATGAGTTGAAAACTGTAGAGTGTGCCCACTTTAGGGGTGTACAAACTTGCATCTGATTTCTTATTTAAGTTGTACTTGGACACCAAGGATTATTGTGTAGCTTAAATAGTTAATGGACACATTAGTCTGTTTTTTAATTTATCAATGGTACCTCAAGGTTATTTAAGCAATAGGCATAGCCTGGATGGCTATATATACTTTTCTTGCATTTGCCACAGAGTTGAGGTCCCTTGTAAAATTTAGACGTTTGGGCTGGGATTTAGCTCAGTTGATAGAGCACTGTTCTGCAGTCTCTGAGGTCTGAGTTCAATTCCCAGCACCACAAAAACGGGAGAAGGACATGGCAACCCACTCCTGAGGCAATCCCGAAACAATCAACCATTGAAAACCCTATAAGGGTCGCAATGAATCGGACATGACTGAACGGACGGCACCTAACAACAACAACAACAACATGGCTTAAACTGAGGCAAAGATTTAGCTCAATTTGTAGAGCACCACTCTGCAGTCTCTGACGCCCCAGTTTTGATTCCCAGCCCCATGGCAATCCTGAAACAGCCAGCATTATGAGGGTCCCTATGAGGGACTGACTATGAGTCAGACACGACTAGATGGCACCCAACAACAACAACAATGGCCTAAACTTGTAAGTCATATTTCCTAATCTTTGAGATTTTAAGAAACAGTCAAACCTTGTGAGGCTACAAATGTCTGAACACTCTACTCTTTATTTCTGCCTGAAAGGTAGAAATTTTTGCTGGGGTTCACATCTTTCTTTTTATACATTGTTAATAAACATCAAAAGCCAAGAAAAAACACTAGAATTTCAGTCCTTCTAATAGCTTCCCTTAAAATTAGACTTTCAATAGGCATATGGTCTTTTTCCTATTTATTGTACGCAATTTTATTTATTTATTTATTTATTTATTTATTTATTTATATTTGTAGTAATTATGGTTTGAACCCAGGGGCTCATAGATACTAGAGAAGTGCTTTTCCACTGAGCTGCATCCTCAGTCCCATTTTTATTTCTTATTTCAAGAAAGGGGCTCACTCAGTTTTGCAGGCTGACTCTGGCCTTGAACTCACAGTACTTCTACTTCAGCTGCTCGAATTGCTGTGATTACAAGTGTGCACAATGATATCTGGCTTTTGTTGTTGTTGTTAGGTCTCTTCCATTTGGTATCTAACTCATAGTGACCCTATGTACAACAAATGAAACACTATTATCCTGTTTCTCTGATATTCATAGGGTTTTCCATGCTGATTTTTTTTTTTGTCGTGGGGTGGGGGAGTAGGTTGCTGTGTCTTACCAAGCCTGCAGCACCTGGTGTTCCCAGGTGATCTCCTATCCAAGTACTAACCTTAGCTTCAGATGCTACAGTGGTATTTTGTTGTTGTCAGGTGCCATCGAGTTGGGTTTGACTCACAGCAACCCTCATAGGGTTTCCAATGGCTGATTGTTTTCAGGATAGCCTTGGGAGTGGATTGCTATGTCTTTCTCCTATTTTCAAGGTGCTGGCAATTGAACTCGAGACCTCAGAGACTGCAGAGCATAACTCTACCAATTAAGCTAAATCCCAGCCCACTACAGTGGTATGGCTGCAGGCAATTGCTATTTAGTATTGTATATTTTTGTCATGGCAGTACCCCACCTCGATCTGCACATTTCTACATTAGTTATATGAGGTTAAATTGCAGTAACAAATAAACACCAAAATACATAATTTCTGTAGTGGCATAGTGGGAAAATGCCTCATATTTTAGCAGTTCAAAGTGAATATTCTGATTGGTTAGTATTTCTCCACTATTCATTAATATAGAGACTTAGGCTTCATTTCTGTTATAGATTTACCAGTCCTAAAGTCTTACCATCATCCCCATCTAACCAGAAGAAAAAGAAAGATAAGCTGAAAGGGATTTTACTTCTTAAAATCTTTGATCTGGAAACAGCACAGATTGATTACATTCAGTTATATGACCAAATGTAATACCAAGACCCACTGAAAAATATGATTTGTGAGCAAAAGGAAAAGAACATGAATCTTTGAGAGCAGCTAACAGTCTTGCTCTTTTCTTAGATTATTTGTACTCCAGCTCTCTCCTCAGGCCCTTGACAGTGATATATTCCTTCTCTAATGGGGAGTTTGTTCTCTACCCAGAATGCCCTTCCTCTATTCTTATATCAACTCTTGACTCTATGATTTTTATTTTCCTCAATGAAGTCCTCTGTATCAGGTCAGTTCCTGTTATCTGTATTTACTGCAGCAAAACTTCTGATGTCTGTGCTATTCATCACAATTTTCATTAGAAAGTTCTGGGGTTTTTTTGTTGTTGTTTGTACTGTGAGTTTGAACACAGGCCCTTGCACATACTTTACACTGAGCTGCACTCATAACCCCTTTCCGTAACTTAGGTTATTCAGGTTGCCTCTGGTCTTGAACTTGTGATCCTGCTGCCTCTGTCTCCTGAGTTTCTGGGATTACAGGCAGCTGTCACAGTGCCTAGCCAGAAAGTTCTATTTTGATGCAGCTAAACGGGAGAAGGAGGTGGCAATACACTCCTAAAGCAATCTCCAAACAATCAGCCATTGAAAACTGGAGTTAGAGCCCACTCAACAGCACCTAACAACAACAGCAATATCATTGTAATACCACTAACTAGCACAATGACTGGTAAATCATGGGCTATTAATTGATAGGTAAATAAATGAGTCAATGAATGCATGCTTTTCTGAAAATTGACTCCTTAGATCAGTTGGCAGAAGTTATACCCTGGTTTTTGCACCATTAATGACATGAGGAGCAGTGCTGAGGCTATGTAGAAACGGCACAGATGTTTCTGAGATTAGATTTTCTGTGCATGAAATTATAAAGATGATACTAAACGATATATAGCTAAATATAGAGTGGTAGGCAAACAGCTGAATTAAGGATAGGAAAAACAGCAAAACAAGAAATATCCTAAGAGGCATCAAGTTAATCATTATTTTCAGTAATTTTTTCCACTATAGCCTTTTCTGAGACTAACTGAATGAAAATATTATTAGTTTGGATCAGTATCCTTTATATTTCCTTTCCTCACATAAAGAAGATTAATGCTCCACAAAAGGTCTGGGGAATGCTTTCATTACTGTACAGATTTTATACATAGTGATGAGAGAATGGAAATATTATTTACCATTCATTCCTAGAGTGACTTGCCATCCAGAGAAAATTGATCTGAAGTCAAAGTTCTGTTTTAATATAGTACATCATTGTAACTTTAATTACTAACATTGGGCTAGAGGTTGACCTTAGACTAATTGCATACTATTTCTGTCAGGAAGCTGGGAGTTTAGAGAGTTATTTGCTCAACACTTTGGTATTCTATATTTTTACCACTTTCTCACCAGTAAATCTGAGGTTTGTGTATTATTTTTTCTTCACCCAGTGACAGAAGATATTGAGAAATAATGTAATTTGGAGTTTTAAAATTGATATGAATGTGTACCTCCTTAGTTCTATTTAGTAAAATTATATTTCCTTGAAAATTATAACTCAACCTAGATTATAGAATACTGAAAAAAATCTAAGTCTAAAGTGCTTAGCACATTAGAACTTAATTTTAGAATAAATACATAATGCAAATTTATAATTCATTTAGAAAATATTTATCTTGGCAGACTTTGTTTTGAGTAAAGAGCTCAGATGATCCTTGTTACATTGGGTCTATAATTAACCATTTATTTCATCCAGTCTTATGTGTGATATTATGTTATTGAATGCTACTAGAAATCAGGCAGTAGATTAAGTGTGTAGACAGGGAAGATGAAGAGGGCATGCTCCATGTCATCATAAATACACATAGATTAGTGTGTGTAATGATAGTTTTACATTTACTGAGGCAACATATGTTAAAAAAAACTTGGAGAATTATCTAAGTAATTGTAGTCATGGCATTTCTTAGCATTAAGATTTGGCCAAAGACTAGTCCTGATGAATGTATTTCTGCTTCTACCTACTTGAAAATCATCTCATCCTAAGTAACTTACCTACGTAAATGCAGCATGTAGAAAACAGAAAATATCAGAATAAATTTAGGAAAATATTTCAGCACTTGAAAAGTTACTGGCAACACAGCAGTGACATTTGAAATGAACATTTCTGCAAACTCAAATATGTATTATTTAATGCCAACCAATGCTGTCACCTATAAGATACACTTTACTTTTCTAGTCCATATTGCATTCCATCTCCACCTATTTATTAACCCTGAGATTTATATTTTGACCTGATATAAGACAGGAGGTCAAGACCCCAATAGAACTTCTCTTACACGTGCAGCAAAGTGGGAGTATAATCTTTTCTTCTCAGGAGATTATCAGAAACATATCTGTGGGTATCTCTCAGAACAATTACTTGTTCCTGTATCAATTACTCTCAAAATTTTTGCCACTTGTTAGTCTCCAAGGTTGTACAAGGCTTCACATCTCAAAATAAAGGAAATCAGGATACAGTTTAAATTCTATACAGATGCTTATCTCTCCAAAATAGTGCATCTAAATAAGAATCAGTAGATAGGTCGGGTTAGAATAAAAATACAATTATCCTCAAAGGGATAAAACATTTAAAAGAGATAATTATATAACTGCACACTGAAAATGCCTGCAGCCATAGCCCTGTGGCATCCAATCCTGTCAGATCTCAGAAGTTAATCAGGGTTGGGCCTGATTAGTACTTGGATGGGAGACTGCCTGGGAACACGAGGTGTTGTAGGCTTGGGAGACGGACCCGTCAACCCACTCCCAAAAATCAATCCGCCGTTGAAAACCCTACATCAGAGAAGCACTGACGATAGTGTTTCTCCTGTTGTACATAGGGGAACTACAGGTTGGATACCGACTCGATGGCACCTAACAAAAACAATAACATACTGAAAATAGGTGACTAAGTTTGTAGAATCCTTGAAGGTCAGGAAATAGTATCTAAAAATCTCAAAAAAATTGATAGAAATATTTTTTCAAAGAGCGAGCCAGGACATCATTACCACTCTAGAATTATATAAAAGCTTTCCATACTATTTAATTCACTGTAACATAGTTTCATATTGCAGTTATATTGATCTTATCTTTATCAATCCATTTTATTCTTTCTTAGTTCTTGATAGTCAGCTTTAGCATTCCTTTTGCACTTTTCAGAAATGGCTCAGAAATGCAGGTGAAACACCTTATCTGCAAACCATTTGACATTTAATCAACTTCTCTTGAGACTCCCCTTTAAATTTTAGATTTATCAGATGCCATTGTTTATATAGTGAGCATGCTATCAAATTTGGCATTCCCCAGCAAAGAGGGAAAACAGATTATAGCCTGGAACTAAGACATTTTATACATGCTCCATCAGAGCCATGGTAAAAACAGAAAGTAGCAGGGGTCAAATTCCTGTGGTGGAGTACAATATAGTAATGTACATACTCAGGTTTCTTCCAGCCATGTGTCTCCATGGGTTGTTCAGAGACTGGAGGCTGTATCCAATCTGTCAGTCTTTCTGCTCTGTATCCAGTCTGCCCTGTGTGATACATTAGATGATTGCATAAACCCCTACTCTTCAATATTCTCTCCATTTCCACTCAGAACACTAATTGATGTGAATTGACTGAGGACTCCAATGAACTTTCTTCCATGTAAACACTTGGAGACATTTTTGCTCACTTTTAGTTCCCAGCGTTAATGATAAAGTCTAAGGTGAGGCTCAGGATTGCATAAATGAGCCAAAGATGGCCCATGTACCTTGGTCTCTCCATTACTTCTTCAATGTAGGCTGAGACTGTCAGCTCAAAAGCCCACCAATACCAAAGTGAGTTTTTTGCACATCTCATTATTGTTAAAATAGCCCAAACATGTAAATTTTAAGCCACATGGAGCTTGTTTTGCATATTCTGTGAAACCTCAATTGACACCTGTTATCTATATATAAGCTAGAGCCTTGCATTTATGAAGCTCCAAGCTGCTGCTGCTTTTCAGTGTTCTCTGCTCCAATGTCACCCAAAAATCCTCCTGAGTGACATCACTTAAACAAGCACAATCCTCTCTGAACCCCATTTCCCCCATGCCCCCCTTACCCTCCTTCCCTTATAGATAGTGGTACCTTAACCTTTCAGTGTCTTCTCACCCTGGTCTATAACCTCAGAACATCCCATACCTGCAAACTGCTCAAAGTGTCATCCAAAAAGTTTAGACATAATACTGCCACTTAATGGTCATATCCTTTTCAAAGATTAGCTCCCAAATCCCTTGGAACTCCTACAAAAAGCCATTTGCCACAGAGACAAATAAAAACACCAACAGAAAGAACTCTTCCAGGAGCTTTTCTTCTCAGAGGCTTGAAATTGTGGGAAGATAAATCACAACAAAAGGCTGAATTATGAGTCAAAAAACAGCAATCATCACATTTTGGTGAGAGAACTTGGTGGCACGTCCATATGAAACACATCCTGTATTCTACTAGAAATTAGTGAGAAGGATTTTATAGTGGGGCTGAAATACTTGCTCTACAGACCAAAATGAAAGTCAAGACTATACACAAGCTAGCTGTAGATGCCCCATGTAACTGTAACAGAGCCTTGTTTAGGTTCTGTATTATAGGAATCAATCCAACAGGACTATAAAATCCTAAACCCAGCCTTGTAGAATACAGGAATTTTCATCTTGTGAGCAGGGATTCTCCATGTTGGCTCTGGGTGGCATGGATTCTTGGGATAGATGTTAGGGAATGATGTTCATAAGCTACCTGAATCTGAGTACAGACACTGGTGAGTAGCTGAAGTGAGCACCTGTGCAGAGTTTGCTGGTCTCACCTCCCAGGCTTCCCCAGATTTCCCCAGTATCTGTTGCAGTGGATGTGGTCATATAATTAAGTTTTAGACAACAAGATATGAGTGGAAGTAAAATGAAAAGGCCTGAATTCCCTTTAACAGGGTAGGGAATGTCCTTCTTTTCCTTTCTTCCCTTCTGCTGTCTAGAGTACAGACAAAATGGTAGGACTTCAGCACTTCCTGAGGCCATGAGTGGTCTTAGAAATTGAAGCCTTGCCCAGTAAAGTTACTGATTGAACTTGCTGTTTCCTTTCTCCATGTGGATGCCAAATTACTACTAGATTACCTATCTCCAAATTATTATGTGAAAGAACAACAATATATCTCCTAAGTTTTGGATTTTCTGTTTCATCCTAGCATATTCCTCAATGATGTTGCATTTTTATGGGGAATGTTGTCATGTTTTTCATTCATTTCTCCAAAAGGCTTTTGATTCTGAAATACTTATTAATTACTTTTTTTAGAAGAATGTGTAAAGTGTAATGGGACAGAGAATGCTAAAAAAATAAAAATAAATTATTTTAGGAGTCTTTCTGGGAATTTTGTGGAATCTTGATCATCTGACACTATTGAATGAAAGTTAGGCTACCTTATTATGGGTAATAACTACTCATTCTATATTCAGATTTCAGAAATGGTTGTCATTTATAACTATTAGGACCCAAGGACCTAATATTTCAGTTATTTTCTCCATGAGCTGCAATTTAATACTATCCAAGTTTACAGGAACAAAGCATACGGTTATTTGCGGCTGGGCAAAGATTAATGGAAAGAAGCCATTGAACTGACATGGCAGGGGAAAAATTGAAAAAACATGCAGTTGGAAGTGTATAGGGGTTTGAAACAATAGACTGTGAGTCAAATTGGGAGATGTTCATTTTGGAGACACTGATTTTAGAGTGGGAGCCCTGCTTAGAAAAGTGGAAGCTGATCAGTATATAGGTTTGGCCTGTGCTTTCCTTGCCTGGCATTTCTTCTTAGCCTTATTTTGTTTTTAATGTAGCTCTATTTAATTATTGATAGTTTGCAAATATGTTTACAGTATTTTGAGTGCTAGCCTTACTGATCAGTTAGAATTAGTCAAATAAAGCTGTATTTCATAAACTTGTGAAAATATATGTAAAATGCTTAGACAAGCACATGCCACATATGATGATGGTGTTAGGTGCCATGGAGTCAGGTTGACTCGTAGTGATAGTATGTATAACAGAATGAAACTCTCCCTGACAATGTGACATACACACAATCTTGTTTATGTTTGACTCCATTATTGCAGCCACCCTGTTTCTTCTCATTTTGAGTCAGGCAACATTAGCAAATAGAAGTCTTAGGGGCTTTATTGCATTCCTATCATTAAGGTTGACTCTACTTTGAGGAAGCAACTCTTCCCAGTCTTTTCTTGAATACCTTACAGCCTGAAGGACTCATTTTCCAGCACTATATTTGACAATGCTTCTCTGGCTTTCACAGGGTTTTCAATGGGTAATTGTTTCCAGGGTGGACTGTTGGATCCTTTTCCCTACTTGCCTTAGTCTGGAAGCTCAGCTGAAACCTGTCTACCATGGGTGACCCTTCTGGTATCTGTTATACCAGTGGCATAGCTTTCAGCATCACAGCAACATACAAGCACCCAGAGCACAACAAGCTGACAGACACATGGGGAATGGTACACATATTGTTGCTAGGTGCCACCTAGTTGGGTCTGACTCATAGTGACCCTCATCAAGTTTTCAATGTCTGATTATTTTGGGACTGCTCCGGGAGTGGATTGCCACTTCATTCTCCAGTTTTTGTAGTGCTGGGGATTGAACTCAGGGCCTAAGAGAGCACAGAGTGGCACTCTACCAACTGAGCTAAACCCTAGTCTTTGTTATATATAGGCAGTGCATAAATATCAACTAATGTTAGTAGTTACCAAATATATATTTTAAGCAAGAAACATGTAATTGTATCCACAGTTATATCACTAGTAGCAAATACCTGGATAAATTATTATATTCCAACTTTTAGAAATTTTGAGCTACAAAAGCCAGGATAGATTTTTTGAACACAAAAAATATTAGTTAAGAGAAAATTTTTAAAAAGGGAAGGTATAATGTTTTTATCTCCTTTATATATACCCCCAGTAGTAGAATTGCTGAATCATATGGTGATATTATTTGTAGTTTTTCCAGTAATCTCCATACTGTTTTCCATAGTGACTATCCTATTTTATATTCCGTCCAACAGTGTAGAAGATCGTTATACAGCAGCATCCTCATCAGCATTTATTTCTTGCGTTTTTGATGAGGACCATTCTAACTGGGGTGAGATGATGTCTCATGCTTTTGATTTTCATTCCTCTGATAATTAGTGATAGTAAATATTATTTTCATGTATTCATTGGCCATTTTTATGCCTTTTTTTCTGGGAAGTTTCTGTTTAGTTATATAGCCTAATTTGTAGTTGGATTCTTTGTTTTTTTGGTGCTCATTTTTGAGTTATTTATATATCCTGTATATAGAAAAATTGTCAGATGTACCATTTGCAGATATTTTCCATTGTCTTGTAAATTGCCTCTCAATCCAGTTGATTATTTCCTTTGCTGTGTGAAAGCTTCTTAATTTGATGCAATCTCAGTTGTCTACTGTTACTTTGTTGCTTATGCTTTTGAAATCCTCTCTAAAAGAATTGGTATCTTCACCACTATCTTGAAGTGTTTCTCCTATGTTTTCTTGTAGTATTTTTTTATAATTTTAGGTTTAAGATTTAGAGATTTGATCCATTTTGAGTATTTTAGGATATGATGAGAGAATGAGATGTAGTTTTAGTGTTTTTCCTATGCCTATCCAATTTTGCCAGCATTAGATTTTGAAGGTACTTTCTTTTCTCCATTGAATGTTTTTAGTGTCTGCTAAAAATCAGTTAGTCATAGGAATGCAGATTAATGTCTGGGTTCTCTATGGTAATTATATTTTTTAAAAATTTTCAGGGAACTTCCTATTGTTTTCCATATTATATTAATTTGCATTGGAGACAACAGTATGAGAGTTGCCATTACTCTGCATTATAGAGATCAATAGCAGAAATTTCCTTTATAAAGTACGCCTGTTGTTGTTGTTGCTAGGTGCCATTGAGTTGGGCTCAACTCCTAGGGACCCTCAAAGTGTTTTCAATGGCTGTTTTGGGATTCCTTCACGAGTGGATTGCCACATTCTTCTCCCGTTTTGTAGTGCTGGAGATCAAACCAGGGTCCTCAAAGAGAGCAGCGAAGCACCCTACCACCTGGGCTAAACCCCAGCCCCATAAAGTATACCTACTCAATCAACATATTTCATATGCATTTGTCTGTATTTCCTCTTGGCATTTTAAATATTTTCTTCACATGTAAATCAATATTTTCCTCAACTATTTTAACTGCTTCCCTTCCGTCTTTCTCAGGCTCTCTCTATGTACATGCTGTCTCTCTCTCAGGTTGTCTATCTGCTTTTTTCTCTATTTGAACCACACTTTTAAATTACAATGACCTTATAATATGTTTTAATGTTTTCAGAGTTAGCCATTATTACTCCATCACCTTAGCTGTTGATATTTATTAAGATACATATTCAAAACTAAGTCAATACCAAGGGTAAAAAAATAAAAAAAGAATAGATCAAATTATTCCATTACTGTAATGTTAGTGCTCGATGTGTCTACACAAAAAGGAAATTGCCAGGTATAATGGCATATGTGTTTAATCCCAGTGACTTGGAAGACTGAGGCAAGAGCACTGCAAGTTCGAGACCAGAGGCAGCCTGTGAAATTTAGAGATAATGTGTCTCTAAATAGAAAAATAAAAAATGGGCTAAGGGTACAGCCCAGTTATAGGGCACTTGCAAAGTATGTGCCAGGCTCAGGGTTCAACCCCCAAGTACCTCAAACAAAATAAAACAAAATAAAAACAAATAAGAAAATAAATCTAAAGCTCTGTCATATTTTGAGGCACTTAAAACTTTTAAATAATTTGTATATTAGAGAAGATACTAGAAAATTACAATGTTCTTATCTTGTAAGGGCATTATGAAAATGAAAGCAGAAAATTTATACTGAGCATTGAAATTTATCTATTAATAGACTATAGATTAATATGCCAAGGATGATTTCTTGCTGAGTTTTAGGTGGACATTAATGATAATTTATGATGCAGTTACTAAGGCAGAAAAAACAGATGAATCATTAAACTTGGTATATGTCAGAAAATGTTGCCAGCTATAATGCAAAGCAGTTAGACAGATGAGATTAAATTAAAAATCTTCATCCAACCTTTGGTGGTTTAAACTTTTCTCTATTGCTGTAACTTTCCAAAAAATGAGTAATTATTCCTTATTACAGTGTCTGTTACCAAATGAAAGTTCTTTGTTAAACCTATAGAAGAAAACACTTTATTTTTTTCAATCTTCTCATAATGCCAAATATTCCTTCAAATATTTACCATACTTAAATCAGAAAATTCTTTATTAGAGCTGTTTATTTTTGTTGCTTTTCCAATCCTTAAATAATAATACTGTTTAAGTAACTGATCACTTGCAGCGGTACCACACTGGCATCAGATCCCATCATATCTCAGAAGCTAAGCAGGATCTGGCCTGGTTAGCACTTGAATAGGAGACCGCCTGGGAATACCACGTACTGTTGTAGGCTTAGGAAAAGGACCTGGCAGCCCACTCCAAAAACAAACAAACAAACAAACAAACAAACAAATGAACAATCAGCAACCGAAAACTATATGAATAGCAGAGAAGCACAGATACATTGCCAGGTAGTGTTTCCTGTGTTGTATTTAGTGTCACTATGAGTGGGACCCGACTCGAGGGCACCTAAGAACAAAGTAACTGATGGAAAGTCTTGCAAAACTGAAGATTTAAGAAAAGTGTAATTAGTATTTTAAAAAACCCTACTAATTATTTTTGTGACTTTCGGAAGTTTGTGTTAGAGCATGTGCTTATCATGTGAGAAGTTCTGTGTTCAATCTCCAGTACTAAAAATCAAATTAAATCAAATCAAATAAAACAAAATAAGTGCTCTAGATAATTTCCTTATACTATATTTTAGCTTGATCAATATAATACCTTCCATTGATCTATTTATTTGTTATAAATTGATGTTTTGGCATTATACTTTCATTCAGTTTAAGTAAATCACAATTATAATTATTTATACCAAGAAAGAAAAAACAAAAAAGAACAATGACAAGGGAAGAAATAGGCAAAAGGAAAAGAGAAATTATAATAGTGAAGATTAGTTTGAAAAGACAAGAAAATGAGTGAAAATGAATAAATAACACAAAGCCATGCTTTATTAGGTACATTCTCTCAGGTGTCTAACACTGACAAATAATGCATTTTTCCTAAAAACAAACAAACAAAAAAACACATTTCTCTTATACCATTTGAGTATTTGAGTTATTTTAGTTAGAAAAAGATGCTGAGAGATTCAGTTTCTGGTATTCATTCTGGTGCTGTTCATTTACATTTGTTTACTCTCAGTTGAATTGTTTTGAAAGGGGACAGATTAATAGTCCTGTAAACATAGCCCTATACCATTAGGCAGTTATATGGATTTAGTTTTGTTTTCTTGAAATAGGCTGTTGTATGAAAGACTTGAATATATGTTACATATAACAAAACTCTGACCACAATGTGGGAATCTTACTATTTTCTAACCCAAGGGTTCATTAGATAACACAGAATGTATATTTCCTTTCTCTTAATGTTTTATTATTAGATAAAACCAGACACTGTGCAGCAGGCAAAGTGACCCCTTGAAACTCTCCAGAAAACAATTCCCTACATGTCTGTAGTGATATATGTCTGTCTGTTATTGGACATTTCTTCTTACCACATACATTCTTTTCTTACCCTAGTCCAGTCTTTGAATGTTCAAATCATTTCTAGTTGTTGTTTTATTTTTTAATTTCCATAAAGTAATACATATTTATTAATTCAGAGCCTTTACATTTTTGAATAATTTTACTTCTAGGGGAATTTATCAGTACCATTCATCTCACATCATAAGCACATTAAAATGTTCTCACATTCCACATTAAATGTAATTTATTATAACTATACGAGTTTAGTAATTATGTATAACAGATTTAATAGACCTTTCATTAAGTTTAATTTCACAGTTTTATTTTTGTGTTTGGATACAGCACTTCTCTTCAAATACCAAATGTTTTTGTAGGCATTAGACAAGCTAAGAGACCTTAAGCCCTGTGTGTAATAGAAAAAATGGACTAGAATTTCATAGTTGATGATCCCATCTCTCTTCAACTGAAGTATCTCTTCTGACATAGATGTAACTTTAATCTATTTCACTCTGTTAGGATCAACTCATACTGATTGCATTGGTGAAGGAGGATCGAATATATTGTTGTTGTTAGGTGACATCCAGCTGGGTCCAACTCATAGTGACCATATGTATAACAGAATGAAATAATCCCCAATTCTGTGCCAGGTACGTGATTTTTTTTTTTTTTTTTTTTTTTGTAGTATGGGGGGTTGAACCCAGGGCCTTGAGCCTGCATGCTCTGCAAGTACTGGACCACTGAGCTGCGCCCCCAGCCCATTGTTTTAGTTTTTGAGACAGGGTCTCACTAAGTTACAAAGACTGCCTCTGGTCTCGAACTTGCGATCCTCCTGCCTCTGCCTCCTGAGCCGCTGGGATTACAGGCATGTGCCACCATCCCCACTGGTACATGATCATTTTTATGTTTAAACACGTTGTTGCAACCACTATGTCAATCTATCTAGTTGAGGATCTTCCTTTTCTTCATCAACCTGCCACTCTCCCAAACATTATGTTTTACTCCAGGGATGAGTTCCTCGTGACAACAGGTTCAAAATAAGTAAGATGCAGCTAGCCACCTTGCTTTCAAGGAGCACTCTGGTTGCACTTCTTCTATGACAGATCTGTTCTTTCTTTTGGCAGTTCATGGTATATTCAATATTCATCTCCAGTACCATAATTCAAAAGCATCAATTCTTTTCCTGTCTCCCTTGTTCAATGTCCCGCTTTCACAACCACATAATGCCACTGAAAAAATCATGGCTTGAGTCAAGTCCACCTTTTTCTTCAATGTGACATTTTTACTTTTCAATCCTTTAAAGAGATCTTTTGCAACAGCTTTTTAGTGTTTTTTTGACTGCTGCTTCCATGGATGTTGATTGTAGAACCAAGTAAAGCAAAATCTTGGACAACCTGAGTTTTTCTCCATTTATCATGAAATTGCTTACTGACCCAGTTGTAAGGATTTTTTTTCTTGATGTTGAGGCAAAATCTATACTGAAGGCTGTGTTCTTTGATCTCTATCAGTAAGGGTTTCAAATCTTCTTCACTTTCAGAAAGCAAAGTTGTATCATCTGCATAACACAGATTGTTAATGAGTATTTCTCCAATCATGATGCTGCATTCTTCTTCATAAAGTCAAGCTTCTTGTATTATTTGCTCAGCATAGAGATTGAAGAGTGAAAGGATACAACCCTGACACACACCATTCTTGTCTTTAAACCATGCAGTGTTTCTTTGTTCCCATTAAAGGACTGCCTCTTGATCTATGTACAGGTCCCTCATGGGTTAAATTAAGTGCTCTTGTATTCCCATTCTTTGCAATGTTATCCATAATTTGTTGTGACCCACACAGCCAAATGACTTTGCATAGTCAATAAAACATAGACATCATTCTTGTATTCTCTGCTTTCAGCTAATATCCATCTGATATCAGCAATGAGCCTGCAGCTGTAGCCCTGTGGCATCCAATCCCGTCAGATCTCGGAAGCTATGCAGGGTCGGGCCTGGTTAGTACTTGGATGGGAGACTGCCAGGGAACACCAGGTACTGTAGGCTTGGGAGAAGGACCTGGCAACCGCCTCCCAAAAATCAATCTGCCATTGAACACCCTATGAACAGCAGAGAAGCACGGACAGTAGCGTTTCACCTGTTGTATACAGGGTCATTATGAGTCAGATACCGACTTGATAGCACCTAACAACAACAACAACAACATCAGCAATGATGTCCCTGGTTCCACACACTCTTCTGAATCTGGCTTGATTTTCTGGCAGTTCTATATGTATATACTGCTGCAGTTGCTTTAGAAAGATCTTTAGCAAATTTTACTTACATGTTATATTAATGATGCATTGTTGTTAGATGCTGCTGAGTTGGTGTCCGACTCATAGTGACCCTACATACTACAGGCAAAGCAGTATGGTTAGTGCTTCTCTGCTATTCGTAGGAATTTCAATGGCTGATCATTTTTGGGGAGTGGGTTGCTGGGTCCTTCTCCCAAACTTACAGTACTTGATATCATTTGATAATTTCCACATTTGATTAGATTGCCTTTCTTGGGAATAGGGACAAATATGTATCTCTCCCAGTCAGTTGTTCAGATAGCTATTTTCCAAATTTCTTGATATACACAAGTGAGCACCTCCAGTGCTGCATCTGTTTGTTAAAACATCTCAATTGGTAGTCCATCAATTCTTGGAGGCTTGTGTTTTGCCAATTCCTTCAAGGCAGCATCCACTTCCTCCTTCAGCACTATTGGCTCCTGATCATATACAACCTCTTGAAATGGTTGGTCATCCATCAATTCTTTTTGGTGTAATGACTCTGTGGATTCCTTCCATGTTCTTTTGATGATTCTTGCATCATTCAATATTACCCTGTAGAACTCTTCACTATTATCACTCGAGGCTCTAATTTTTTCTTCAATCCTTAAGATTGAGAAAAACAGAACATGTTTTCCCCTTTTGATTATCTATTGCCAGGTCTTTGCACATGTCATAATATTTGATTTTATCTTCTTGGGATGCTCTTTGGGATCCTCTGTTTAGTTCCTTAACTTTGTCATGTCTTCTTTTTACTTTAGGTATTAGTTGTGCAAGGGCAAGTTATAGAGTCTCTTTTGACATGTAATTTGGTCTTTTCTTTTTTTCCCCTGTCTTTTAAATAAGGTTTTGCTTTTTTCACAAATGATATTTTTGATGTCATGCCTCAACTCTTTCTTTCATCATTGGTGTCTAAAGCATGAAACCTGATTTTGAGGTGGTCTCTGAACTCAGGTGGGACCTACTCAAATTCGTACTTTGTCCCTTGTAAACTTGTTCTAATTTTCTTCAGTTTCAGTTTGAATGTGCATATGAGTGGTTGAAGGTCAGATCCACAATCAGCATCTGGTCTTGTTCTGACTTTGGATATTGAGATTTTCCACCATCTTTTTTCACAAATGTAGTCAATTTAGTTCCTGTATTTTCCATCTTATGAATTCCATGTATATAGTCACAATTCAATGTTACAAAATGTCTGATTCCTTGAGTTTAACACTAAACAAATGAGATTGGCACAAGTTTATCAGATACTCACAGCCCAAGAGAGGGGGATACCACAGACATTGGGGGGCCACACAAGGGGTGGTGCTCAGGGGCAGAATGAGCCAATAAGCACTGTGGGCAGCAGGCTTTGTAGATTCAAGAAGGTAAGCAACCTTTGTTGCCTTCAGGAGTAGGGGATTAACTTGTCTGTATGACTTTATGGCTGGCAGAAAAGTGACATAAATGGAAGTTGACACAGAGTGTGATGATCTGGCTTACAGAGCAAAGCTCCAGGCAGGTATACTTTCTATGTTGGGACATTGGACAGGCCTTTGGGACCCCATGAAAGTCAAAGATGTCAAAGTATCACATGGGATTTTGGACCTTACAAAACACACTCACCTTCTAGACATTTCTCTTTCTTCTCTCTCAATCTTTTTGCCCAGAGAACTCTGGCTATAGGTTAGGTGCACATTCAGATGGTCTGTTCTAAAGTTACTGTTATTCACTATAATGGAATCTTTTTCTCTTATTAAATGATAAAGATGGGCTGTCCAAAAGATAAATCTGTTGTTAAGTAATGATTGTAAAAATAATGAAATTTGATGTTCTATATTTTTAGTTGGCATAATTGTAAATGCTATGGTTATAAACTTGTCATTTATGGGTCATCTTTTTTTTCCCCTGGTTTGTGTTTTTGTATACATCTCTCAATCATTTTGTGCTTCAGGTAAAAGTTTATGGATTGGTATCTATCTAATTTAATTTGCATAAGTTAAACAGCCTTTGGTGGTTGCTTGTCTTTCAAATACTATATTAAAGTTTTTAATTAGTAATTTTTTTTTGGTACTGAGGGGTTGAACTTAGAGCCTTGTGTATGCTAGGCAAATGCTCTATCAGCCCCCTACCCACCACTGACCCCCTTTTAGTTTTCCTTTTGAGACAAGGTCTTGCCAAGTTACACAGGCTGTTTCTGGCCTTGAACTCATGCTCCTCTTGCCTCAGCATCTTGAGTTGCTGGGGTGACAGGCATGTGCCACAGTACATGACTAGTAATACTTTTATTTTCTGCAATGAAACTACTATCTGCATACTTTAGGTAAAATGGGAAAATCAGAGTTCTCTGGGCATGAGCAATTATAGGAGAACTGAGGGATATATCTGGAAAGTGGGTGTGTTTTATAAGGTCCAAAATCCCATGTGCTACTTTGATGTCTTTGACTTTCATGGAGCCCCAAAGGACTGAGCGATGTCTACCACATAGAACCTATACCTACCTACATATTTCCCCTGTAAGCCAGATCAGCCATACTCTACTCCATCTTCCATTTAGAGACTACTGATGGGCAAATGTTATGATTATTTAGAATATCACTTTAAATACTGAAAGTAGGTTTTTGTTTTCTGCTTATTTTGTTTTTTTCTTGTCTTTTGGTTCCCAAGGGTTGAATTATCACAGAAAGTGAGATAGACAAAAACAAGAAGAGCAAACATACTTTATAGTATTTATCATGAATAATAGAACCTAACCTCTATTCATAATACATCATCAAATTAAAAGTAACTGTGCTTCTTTCTCTCCTTTTCTTTTTCTTTCTTTCTTTCTCTCTCTCTCTTCCTCCCTCTTTCTTTCTTTCTTTCTTTCTTTCTTTCTTTCTTTCTCTCTCTCTTTCTTTCCTCTCTCTTTCTTTCTTTCTTTCTTTCTTTCTTTCTTTCTTTCTTTCTTTCTTTCTTTCTTTCTCTTTCCTTGGCAGTGCTAGGGATCAAACCCAGACCCAGAGCCTTATATATAGGCTAGGAAGCACTCTACCACTGAACTGCTGAACTATATCCTAAGTCCTTGGCTTTTTGAGGCAAGGTCTAACAGGGTAGTCAACGCTTGCCTTAAACTTGCAGTCTTCCTCCCTCAGCCTTTCAAATGCTGGGATTACAGGCATGAGCCACCTCATCCACTACTAAATATTTGCTTTGATCAAACTGATGTGGTGATGTTTCATATATTCAGTTTCTAGCACAGCAGAGGCACTGACCAGTTTGATCAGAATGCATTCTTTTGAGGACTGAAGCCAGGTTCTACAGACCTTCGCTGTGCTAAGTTTAATACCTTTAGTTACTCAATTGTGAAGATATGTGGGGCAAGGGAGCCAAGGGATGGAATTTGGTGATCTAAGTTTATTGTGCTCAGTGTTTGGGATTCAGAGTAGTGCTCTTTACCAATGGTTGTGGAAGTATTTAAATATTTTAATAATCAAGGTGGCTGTTTTGGGACCTAGTGGTTGGATATTTGTCTATCATGCAACTGGAGAAAAATGAGAGCCTATCCCGAACCTGAGCTGGGATTTAGCTCAGTTGATAGAGTACCACTCTGCAGTCTCTGAGGTCCTAGGTTTGATTCCCAGTGCCACAAAAATGGAGAAGGATGTGGTAATCCACTCCCAAGGCAGTCCCAGAACAATCAGCCATTGAAAACCATATCAGGGTCTCTATGAGTTAGAGACGACTTGATGACACCTAACTACAACATCCTGAACCTTACAATTTGTATAACAAGATATATTTTTTCTATCTTGTAATCAGCATGGACTGAACAGAAATAGCTTATGTACCTAACTTTGGTCTCCTAATTTATGTCATTTTAAGTTGTCCATTCTTTACACAACATTTAAAAGTTGTTAAATAGGAATTTTTTATCATTAGCTTAATCAGTTATTGGCCTGCAGCCATACCACTGTGGCATCAAATCCCATCGGATCTTGGAAGCTAAGCAGGGTTGGATGTGGTTAGTTACTTGGATGGGAGACGCTGGGAACACCAGGTGCTGTGGGCTTGGGAGAAGGACATGTTCCCAAAACCCATTCCAAAAAACAATCAGCCTTTGAAAACCCTATGAATAGCAGAGAAGTATAGCAATATGGTTTTGTCTGCTATGCATAGGGTCGCTATGGGACACCAATTTGACGGCACCTAACAACAACAACAACAATCAGTTATTATATGGCAAGTTGTTTCTACAAATGAGTGAAACCAATAGGTATATCTGTTCTGATGTTTATATTACAAATCTGCTTTTTTCTTTTTTTTCACCTTGATACTGTAAATGTAATATTTTTAAAGTATTGTGAGAAAACTTATAAAAACACTAGCTACGAAGACAGGAAGACTCTATTCAAAATGCCTCACCCTTTCTTTACCATGTGACTTTAATGTTAGAGTATATTTCTCCATCCTTTTCATTTTGGGCCTGTCCATGTGGTCTGCTTTGATCCACTGTACATGGGTGGGAGGGAGGGTGTGCCAGTTTTGCTCATCCTTCTTGTATTCCTGAAACTGGCCTGCAAAGAATGTGACCTAGCCGCTCCTGTGCTTCAAGGAAGTTGAGGGACATGTGGAGCATAATTGGATAAAATCTGTAGCTGGAAGCCTAGTTCAATGAACTCACAGATGAATGACAAAAAAGTAAATGACTGTTTTAAATCATCTAGTTTTGAGGCAGTTCTTAATGCAACATTATTCTGATAATATTGCCCTGATGAAAAGACCATAAAAAGACTATATCAATTGAGATATCATGAATATGTTGAACTGTGAACTTTAATACATTAAATGCATCCAAAATAAGCCCCCAAATCAGTGTTCCAGAAACTCAAGAATTAGTTTCTATAAACAATTCATATTGCAGTGTGTGTGTGTGTGTGTGTGTGTGTGTGTGTGTGTGTGATGGGGGTTGAACCCAGGGCCTTACACATGCTTTGTAAATGCCCTACCACTGAGCTGCACCTCCCAGCCCATTATTTTACTTTATATCTTGAAACAGGGTCTTGCTAAATTATCCAGGCTGCCTCTGGCCTAGAACTCACAATCCTCCTCCCTCAGCCTCCCAAGTCTCTGGGATTACAGGTGTGAGCCACCACACCTGGCCTCATATTGTTAATAATATATTAGCAAAGAATCTTTCTAACTGAATCTGCAGAATTTAGGAGTCAATCCCAGAAAATATGTAGACATTATTAACTCTTAGAGAAACTATCAAAATTTCATAAGCCAGACCAGAATTCTTACAGGAAGACTTGACCTCTTTGAGAGTTTATGCAGTTTAAGGCCATCAGAATGAAATCTAGGATCTGTCACCTAAGATTGGGTAATTTTCAGTGTTGGTACAACTGTTACAGCCAGGAACTGAGTCTTATCAAACAGAGCCCAACAAAAGTTATACTGTATGTGGCAATATTTATGTATTGGCTATTTATCCAAGAGCAGTGTTAATTCTAGTGGTGAAGTGACCACAACTACTAATAATACTTCATTCTGAAAATTTTTTGGATAACTGTTGAGAGAAATATGTATTCCAGAGAAGAACAATTGAAACCTGATTTATTTTCTTAGATTGATTATTTTATGAAATTGTATCATGTGCTACCTAAGAAAGAATCTAGGTTTTTAGAAACCAGTTACTAATGCCTTCATAAACACAAAAGGCAGGGTAAGTTAGATAAAGATGGATAAAATTGTTTTAAATTTCAAAAAAATAAGAAGTACTTAGAACAGAAATTTCAAAAATATTTTTTTTCAATGAACTTTGAACACTTTAATGATAAAAATAAATATGCAGAAAAGCCTGGACTACTTAAATATTTTTCCATCAAAGATGTAAAGTCTGATTCATCACACAATTCTACCTTAGTATAATGATCCTCTACTGAAATGATGTTATTTCAATTTATTTTCTCTCACCTCCAAAATATAACATTATTCGAATCATGATATATTAAAATATATTAAATTAACTAAGGAGCCTATGAAACCCTCATTTTTTTTCACACAGTGGTGATGAGTATAAAAATGCTGGCTATTTGGACTACCTGGTGACAGGCGAATCCTCACTCCACTCTGGAAGATATTTCCTGCTTCAACAAACTATTCACTGACCCAGAAAAGAACCAGCCTCATAACAGCCCGTGATTTTTTCCCAAGTTAGGAAATACACATTTAAAAATAGTACTAAGAAAATCATTATAGAGTAAGTCTGAACAAGCTCTTTTCCAACCACTGCAGTTCTGAGTTATGAAGGTGTGACATAACAAATCTAGTTTTTATAAAAAAGCATATGGTTAAGGTTTTACAGAATATATGCTTTGAAAGATTTTCTTTCTAATCCCTATTTTTTAAGTCTCTCTAGCTACATAAATTAGTTTTTCTTCTTTCTTCTCTTCAGTTTATTCTTCTCTTCCACTTTGTATATTCATGTTTGAAAAATTCTGTAGAGTACTGTAGTCCATAAAAACTTTTGTGTGCAAAAAAAAAAAATAGTTTTCTCATTTTTTTTTTTTATAAAACTTGGATATAGGTCAAGGTTAAATCTATGCACCCTGCTGTAATATTCAAGCTGTGACATTTGTTTTGGAGCTTACATGATTAAGAATACCTTGGAAATTATAATGACAAAATGTAATAGTAAAATCAACCCATTACTTGGCTTGCAGGAACAGATTTGCAAGAACGAAGGTTATAATGGAGCTATTGGGGTTTTCCTTGGAGCTGAGATGGAGGCCTAAAATTAGTTTCATTGTGACAGTTCCTGTCTAAACAAGTTGGAAGACAATAGTTTTCTCCTAATTGTGATATTTGTAATTTTAAATGTTGTAATTTTATAGATCTTTGTAAAACAAAAAAACAAACCTAAGGTCCTACTGAAAATAAAAGGCCATTTGTATGCCCAGATAGGTCATTATAATGATACATATATGCATGTATATATAAATATACATGCTGAAGTTTAGCTGAGTTGATAGAGTGCTACTCCACACTTTCTGAGGACCTGGGTCTGATCCCCAGCATTGCAAAAATGGGAGAAAGATGTGCCAGTCCACTCCCACCTGAAATAATCCAGAAAACATCAGCCATTGAAAACCCTATGATGTGATGGGGAAGAGAAACAATGTGAAGGGATAAAGGGGGAGAGGATAATCCCAGTGTAAATGATGCAACTTCATGACTACATGGGAAAAATAGGGGAACCCAACCCAAATATACAACAAGTTTTACTACATATGAGTCAAAAGTTTCCATAAACTTCATAAATTGATAAAAAGATAACCAAAATGATGGAATAGTTGCATAATGGAAAAAGTAAATGCTGTATTACTCTGAACCCCACTAGTAAAGGGAAAAAAGAAATCAAAAGGGACAAAGGAAAAGAATGAGGCAGAAGAGGTGCTTTTTTAAAAGTTTAGTCACATTGAATAAACTTATAAGTAACAACAACAAAAAAGAAAACCCTCTGATGGTCACTATGAGTCAGACATGACTTGGCACAAATCATCAACAACAACAACAATGACAACAAATATATATATATATATATATATATATATATACAAATTTTTTCCACAACACTAGCCTTTTTTTATTTTTTTATTTTGAGGCAAGGTCACCCTAATTTGCATAGGCTGCTTCTGGTCTCAAACTCACAATCTTTCTTCATCAGATTTTCAAGGCGTTGGGATTACAGGTGTGTGCTACAGTCCCTGGCTATAATGATGTATATTGATAGCAAGTACATTAGTAGACATTCGGTGGATTGTTAACATTATACTGGATATTTTAAGTTTCCTTTGTTTAAATGGGCAGCATAGCCAGTCTTTTGAGACTTAACCATATTTGAGCTTGCAGTAGATTCACAGAGGGGCAAAAACTTAAAGTTAAAAATTTAAGTGGAAAGTAGACAGAAAAGAGTTTTTGTATAGGTACACAAGAATGGAATATATTATCCTAGATCCAGTTAATGCCATTGATAAAGAAAGAATATGAAGAATTGAAGATTTATTTTATTTGGCACTATAACTCAGGATCATGCAGTGTATCTTACATAAAAGAATGAGCTACTGAAGCGTGCGCGCGTGTGTGTATGTGTGTGTATGTGTATGTACATATGTGTAATGAAGGTGTGGGTAGGAACATTACTGTTAGATGGAGGAATTCAGGTGCTTGGAAAAGCATGAGGCTTTACAGTGTCAAAGGAAACATCTACTACTACATTTCAGTGACAAATGTTAATACAATACCTCAGTTTAATTTAATTGACTAAAGGCCCAAACATGCCAATACCATAATGGCAGGGATAGAGCTTGGTGGCAGAGTTCTTGCCATAATGGCAATGAAAATGGTAAGCAATTAGAGTTTATGGTTTCTTCTTCCCCAGAACTGACCATTTAAAAATCTTTTATATTATGAAATGGTGTCAGTCCATAATATCATTAAGGAAAGAGATTTTTGCCCATATTAGCAAAACATCTGTAATGATAAATCTAATGAATTGTATAATGTATAATGAATTGTATAATTCTTTAGAATATGAAAATAAAGATAATCACATAAGACTGCATGTCATTTTTATTTTAATAACTCCAAAGTTGGTGTACTCCTTTTCAGCTCATTTATATAGTCTTTTGAATTGAGCACAATAAAATTTAAATGGAAATAATAAAATCACATTAATTCCATAAGCTCTTTATTATGATGAAAAATACAAACTTTAAATATTTTATTATAGAATGTAATTTAAATCACAATGCACACATCATCCTCAGTGTGTATGGAGGACTGCTGATTGTCCACCACAATCCATTCTCCCTTTCTCCTGGAGAATATTGGAGTTTTTGCTGGGTATATTTGTCAGGCGCCTTTACAGCTAGCTTTGACCTAGGAACTATAATCTTGATTTTTAAATTGTGAGCAGAAATTATGTGTGGAAATCCCATGTCACTTGCTTAAAAGGAAAAGTTTTGTTTTCAAGTTACATTCTTTCCTCACTCATTCAGAGAGGAGCCAAGCCAGCTGTGACCATCCCCTGGGGATGAAGGATAAGGCAGAATGAGTCTATGTTTATCTCCTAAGAGGGAATGATTGTGTTTTGCTAGAGCCACCGATGTTGAAAGGTCTTCCTATGTTAACTTAGTCTATACCTAGATGTGTGTGTATATACCTTCATATAATAAATATGACTGTTTCCCTCATCTTGCTATAGCTGCCCATATTTTAACTCTATAGTCCAACTCCTATTTTACTATAGGTCTCATAAGCAAGATGAAAGCACAGTTCTTAAGAACTATCTAAATGCTAGTGGGTTCTGAAGGACAACAAATGCTAGTGGGTTCTGAAGGATTTTCTTGATAGTGAGTCTAAAATTCTCTCTATACGCTCCTAAAAATTCTTTAATATCAACATTAAAATTAGTGTCTACAAGTCTGATTTGGAATAGTGGAAAGTATGTAAATCATTAAAATTATCACCATACCAATTCATTTAGCTAAATCGAAGCAAACATTTCCCAAACTCTAAAAGTTTTCCATCCCTTGGAAGAAAAAAGTATATTTGAAATGTCCACGTTCTATAAGAAGTAGTCCCTGATACTGATCACCTCATTTCTTTGTGAGAATATTAACATTTAAAATCTTTCTCCAACTCCTATGCTGGCTTCTATTTTTTACTTTACTTTTCTACATCTCCTCTCAACCCACTACTGGACCATAGGATTCTATTTGGAAATCTTATTTTATTAAGTTTTATAATGTCCATCACAGTAACTGGAAGAGGGCTTTAAAATATATTTTTGGAATTATAAATAGGTAATAAATAATTGGTTGCTAGACTGATTTTCCAAGTTCTTTACATATGTTTTCTGGTGAAATCTTTCCTTCAACCAAAGTATATGCATGATGACTATTGTTTTAGAATTAAGGACACTGATACTCAAGAAATTAAATGATGTACCCATTTTACAAAATTAATAAGTATCAGTATCAGGAATGACATTTAAGTTTGTTTTCATTCAAGCCAATGTTCTTTCCACTCTTCTAATGACCTTAACCATTTCTACTTGCCCCTACCTCCTTCCAGAGTTTTTATCAAAATATAATCTTATACTAAACCAAAATATAGAAATAGACTTGGAGTTCAGGGTTGCATAGAAGACAGTGGCATATTGTTGCAATCACTTATCTCCCTCACTTTTTTCTGCAACAGACTAAGGCATTTCCACAGGACCCAAGTTGCTGTCTATCTGGAATATTTTAAAACTTGGTGCTCAGTAGCATGCTGCCTCAAAAGATCAGAACTCACAATGACCCAATATCTATTATTTTCCAGATGTTGCACATAATTAAAATCATGTAATTTTCAATAAAACCATATTTTCTTTGATGACAAGACCCTTGGATGTTTAAATTCCACCTGGATAATCATATATATCTTTCCACAACATTCCAAGCAGCTGAATGGCCAATTAATTATGGGGTTATTGGACTAGAAAGTATTGTACAAATACCTAGAACAGCATTGAGAATGAACTAAATAGTTGGTAAATGAATAAAAAGACTCTGTGTTATTTTTCATATATGAATATATTATGTTGTTGTTGTTGTTGTTGTTGTTAGGTGCCGTCGAGTCGGTATCCAACTCATAGTGACCCTCTGTACAACAGGGGTAACACTATTGTCAGTGCTTCTCTGCTGTTCATAGGGTTTTCAACGGCAGACTGATTTTTGGGGGTGGGTTGCCGGGTCTGTCTCCCAAGCCTACAGCACCTGGTGTTCCCAGGCGAGTTTCCATCCAAGTACTAACCAGGCCTGGCCCTGCTTAGCTTCCGAGATCTGACGGGATCGGATGCCGCAGGGCTATGGCTGCAGGCCATGAATATCTTATAACCCTCCAAATACTTGCCAACTAAAGTCCATAAGGGACTTTCTTACCTCACCCAGTTTCTAGGCTGCATTTTAGGACCATCATGCTTAAGGAGAGAGATAACTGGAGATAAAAAGCCCTGAGTCAACTCATCCAGCCAGAAGTATGAAATGAATAGGAAGTTAGAAGGACAGTTTCTCTGAGATGAGGGAGTATGAAATCTTTAGGAAGATTGCCCTCATCTTCTTCAGACAGTGTGATTCAAGACAGTTAGATTTTTCATCATGAGATCTATGTTTTCTTTTCCTATGGGGAATCACCCTGTGCTTCACTAGTCACTGCCTGAAGAAATCTTCAATAATACTCCTATGAGCCCCTCTTGTCTTCTAATGGTATATCATGCACAGAAGAATGCAATGTCTGGGTCTTTCTGTTCAAAGCCCTTCCTTTAAGAGAACAGACAAGGTTTGCTAAATATCTATGCAAGATTATTAATGGAATTAACATTAGTATTTTCAGCCTGCTAACCTAGCCTTCACCAATGAAGGGGCTTACTTAGTTCAATCACATTTTCCTATTAGAGCAGATGAAAAAAAGAGTTGAAACTTCCTTTCAGGCTCAGGCTGTGCTTAGAAATGATCTGTTTAAAGGACAATCAGTATGTGATATGTATGAGTGGTCCCCAAAAACTGTTTGCAAAATCTCTTACACTTAAAAAAAAATTCATTTCCTTAGATAACTTGTAGGCAGCTGTGCTGATACGGAAGCTTTTGGAATGGACCCACACAGAGAAATTCTGAGGGGAAAAAAAGAAAGAAAGAAAGAGAAAACCTGTGTAACACCTGGTTTGGGCAGATTTTTCTTTCACCAGAAGAGGCAGGTTTAGTGCCATCTGTTAGGCAGCCATGTTCTGCTTGCTGT
This sequence comes from Pedetes capensis, assembly GCA_007922755.1. Lineage (NCBI taxonomy): Eukaryota > Metazoa > Chordata > Mammalia > Rodentia > Pedetidae > Pedetes > Pedetes capensis. The sequence continues at coordinate 99,922 of VMDO01005211.1, forward strand.
TCTCCTGAGTACATGCCTCTGTGGGCTGCCCAGGACCAGGCTGCCAGCAGATTGCCGCCACCGACCCCAGCCCTGACTCCATCCTGGGATTTGTAGCCCTTCAGCCTGCGGGGTGCAGGTTATCCCTCCAACGTGGGTCCATCTGCAGCCTCTCCTTTTGACCTTCCAAAGTAGTATTTAAAGCAGCAATTAGAATGACTCTCCTGAGCCAAGCAACCATGCTATTTCAAAAATTCTAAACATTTGAATCAACTGTTTTAACAAGTTGATTTTATCTGTACTCAGTGAAATTAGGCAAAACAACAGACTACAGGCATTTTGATTTGTGATGGAAGGAGAAATTGCCATCTTAGCATCTTAGCCCCTGCATACTCCTGTCTTTCTGCCTCCAACAGATCACAGGAAAACAGCCAATTATTCAGAAGCACATATATGTACTTGCTCACTCACACAATTCCTGCTTCCTGTGCGCTCAGTTGGTCACTCTCAAAATCCGTTACATTACCAGTATAAGCATTCTGTCAGATTCAAATTGTAGTCTCGCTTAAGCAATTGTAGATATCCAAGTTGTAAAAAAGTGGACATTCACATGGAAGAAAGGTCCATTTTAGAAAATATTAAAATTTTTTGATAGGTAATAACAGAAGAATCTCCGTTTAATTTTTGTACCATACTTTGAGTTCTCTGTTTATCTTTTCTTAGTGTACCCCTGTGTGGTGGGTTCTTTGGAAAGCCTCTGTTTTTGTTTACTGATTTTTCTTTTCTTACAGCAATATTTAAGAAGGGCAACTGTTTTGTCACAAATCTAATCTACAAAGCGTTTGTGACTGCTGCATATTTTACAGTTTTGGGACAGAGATGTTGAAGATAGTTTATATTTCATTTTACACAGCGAAACACTTTAAAATATCCCCATTAGACAGTTCCACTCTGCCCAAACTTTTACTTCTCTAAATTTATACTGGATCTAGTTTCATATTCTAGCTCTCCTTTTTTATGCAAACCTATAATGGATATAAATTATCTATACATTGCCTCATTTTAGCTCATCAAATCTGGCATCACTTCACTCATTGTACTCCCAAGAAACAATGGCATTTCCAATTATTGGTTTCTTTTCTCCTGGAAAGGCAGTGAGGATTATAAATAACTCCTTTCTTTTTCTATTTTTTTCTGTTCTGCTGACACACCTTCTAGAAAATTCAGATAGAAATAAGCCATTCTAAGGGAGCAAAATTGGTGCAGACTGTGACAGGATGGTCTCTAAGCTGTATAAAATCATTACTTTCAAGAGATAAATTCTAGCTATATCCTCCACATTGGAGTATCTTCTCACAAAACATTTTTAAAGAAATTTTAGCACAATTCCATATTGTTTAAGAGGCAATGTAACAAGCAGGTGAAAAACAAGTATAACCCCACATTTCTTTTGGCATTCTTGTGATTATTAGCACTTGGTACCTTTTGCTTATACTGATTTGTTAATGTTTTCAATTTCATGGTTTCATATATCAATATTCATTTATTTGTTCATATTCTAAATGTTACTCTGGGAAAGTTTCCTGAAGAATCCAAACATAAAGTGAAGAATTCAAGGTTTTGATGTAGGGAAAACATGTTCAAATTGATTTTTTAGCTTAAAGTAGCAAAGGTACTAATTCCAGTGAACTGACAGTTTTCGAAGAAAATAGAAACTACTTAGCTTATTATTCATTTAGTTCATGCTAAGTAAGAGAAACAAAGAGTTCTGTTCATGCTGACATTGTTTGGATAGAAGCTGCCATGTATAATAAAATAATATTTCCTCATCATTTTCTGAATCCATCTGCCAGGCCTCCTTGTTTAGCTGCCTAGACTACGCAAAGTATGGCTTGCCTTGAAGTCCTTTTGTGCTGTGTCTCCTGAGCTTAGAAAGAGGGCATCCCTACTGCTATTTTTCCATTGCCAACATGATAATCAGTACATTTCATTATAAATAATTAATCGCCAAATTTGACTTTTAAAATCCCAAGTGTATGGATCCTTATATATTAAAAATAAAATTGTCAACTAAATGGAACAGAATCAAAATATAATGAATTTTTTTCCAACCTGTTTAAGTTGTCATGTCAGACAAGGTGATTGGTGTTAATTTGACTGGTTGAGATTTTGTAGGATTGGGAATGGTAGGAGAATTATTTTTTTATTTTTGGAAATCTAGTTGTTAACAAATTAATGCTTACAGAATGTTCATCATGGACCAGAACCTGGTTCAAATTTTTCTACATTGTTGTTGTTGTTGTTATGTGTGATCTAGTCATGTCTGACTCATAATCACCTTCACAGGATTCTAAGGGCTGATTGTGGTTGCTTCAGGAGTGGATTGCCACATCCTTCTCCCATTTTTGTGGTGCTGGAGATCTAACCCAGGTCTTCAGAGAGTGCAGAGCAGCAGTCTACCATCTGAGCTAAACCCTAGTCCCACTTGATGTCATATATAAGAAGTCATAACCTTGTGACTGAGTATAATTATCATCACTACTTTAGAAAACTGATGCATAGCAAATTAAACACCTGTGTTTTTAGCCATATAAAATTATAGAAATACTCAGAGTGTAGAGCAAGTGAGGTTCAGAGATCACAAATGACAAAGAAACTAGGCAGAATGTGTCATCAAATAGATGTGTGCTAAAAGGTAGAATGGGCTGGGATTTAGCTCAGTTGGTAGAGTGCTGCGCTGCAGTCTCTGAGGTCCCAAGTTCAGTTCCCAGCACAGAAAAAATGGGAGAAGGACTTGGCAATCCATTCTCAAGGCAATCCCGAAACAGTCAGCCATTGAAAACCCTATGAGGGTCGCTATGAGTTGGATACTGACTCGACGACACCTAACAACAACAACAACAAAAGGTAGAGTATATTGCTTAATTTTTTAACCCATTTTATCTTTTAAAAGAAACATAAGGATCATCACATTTTCCTTTATTTTACCACTCCCCTTTAGTTTACTAATCTGTGTTAATTATTCCGTAGAAGTAGGTGTGAATCTCTTTATTCACACTTGTGTTTCAAGCATCTTTAGGAACATTTATTGTCTATTAACCTCTAAGAAGGTAATGTATAAAAGAAGTTGAGCTTGGTGTTTGAATTGGGACCAGAAATAAAACCTATCCTTGAAGAATACCTAGACTCCTCTGATTTGCCTTAGAAACATACCACCTGGATCCATCCTACATTTGTAATTTTGTTCTTTCTGGCCTAAGGAAAGGACTGAGCTGGCTCAGGTAATAGAATTCATAGTTAAGGCTGAGTTAAAGAAACATAGCCTCATGGATGCTAAAATCAGGAAAAAATGCATAGATCCTAGAAAGAAGCCAGAAAGTAACCTCAACCAAAACCAATAAGAAACAAAACAAAACAAAAACAAAAGAAAAACAAAAATACAAAGTCCAAGATGAGTAGTCAACCCCTCAAAAGCAAATAAGTAAATATAATGTAGGCATAGAATATGCATTGGGCATAGTGGAGGGATGTGGGAGAGATGGCAGATTGCTTATAAAATGACAGGAATGAAGCACAAATCAGCTTTACTGCCTTCCCATTTCCCCAATTTGGTCCCACCATGCATTGATCATATGAATTTCTTTAGCTATGCACAAAATGCTTTCATTTCTCGTTTTGGGAATAACTTCCTTCTCAGAATAGCTTCCAATCTCAACTCTTGTGACACATACTCTTTGTAGGCTACCCCCAGCCTACTATGTCATAAAACCTTTTCTAGTATGATTTTTGTCAGTTCCTCCTGAACAATTTTGCATTATTTACACATTTTATTATTGTAATCAATTAATATTACATAGATTAAATGCTTTTTTCTTTAACTTTTTCATGTTGTTGTTGTTGTTAGGTGCCGTCGAGTCGGAATCTGACTCATAGCGACCCTCATAGGGTTTTCAATAGCTGAGTGCTTCGGGATTGCCTTGGGAGTGGATTGCCAGGCCCTTCTCCCATTTTTGCAGTGCTGGGAATTGAACTAGGGGCCTCAGAGATTGCAGTGCAGCGCTCTACCCACTGAGCTAAATCCCAGCCCAACTTTTTCATAGTGGACTTTTAGTTCCACTAAACATTAGGTTTCTTGAGAAAGACATACATGGGTGGAGAAGAAAAAATTTGCTTATCTCCTCATAATCTTTTTGCTATTTCTTTAAAGGAAAAACACTAATGAGGTTGCATTCTGTGTTATGAATTGTGCTATAGTTCCGAGAGAAGAATATATGGCGCTAAATTAAAAGTAGATACTTGTGATGCTTCTTTCTGTTTACTTTTCTGGATTTAAAAGAAAGAAAATAAAAGAAAGAAAGTAAAAGAAAGAGAAAGAAAGAAAGAAAGAGAAAGAAATAATGAAAGAAAGGCCCCACAAAAAAATGAACAAACAGAAGCTTGAGGTGAAGGATCATAAGTATTTAACATGAGAACATGTTTCCACAGATTAGGAGAAGGGAACAAGGTGGGTAACCTAAGCCAACATGGACATGAATTACTGAGTTAGCCAATAGCATGGGTGACTAGTGTCTGATCTAGGGTAACTTTTTGAGAGACTTTATGAAATGTACCTCAAAGCTGTCTCCTTGGAGGAAAAGAGGGGAGGCTCTTAACCAGTAGTTTCTCATCTTCTATTGATGAAGATGGCTACATGTCTATAAATTTCATTATAAATACACTTTTACTTGAGTTCTGAGAAGTTTACACAGGTGTTCTACTAAGCCAGTGTGAAGAAAGTCTGTGGGGAACAGTGTGAGGAGTCCTGAGGTATGATGGCTGAGTTACAATTTTGGTCTAAAGTAAAGTTATTGACCACTTGCACTTGTGGACAAAGTGAGGCAAAGTGGATTTGAGGTTGTATCTTAAAGAATCTTATTATATTATCTTAGATTATTTCTGTTAGAGGACTCAGGTCTGGCCTCTGAGCAAACGGAAAGAGCTTTCCTTTTTTATTCTCTTTTGCTTTCTACCTCAAATACATCAAGTTTACAAAGGACTCCCTGAGTCTTTGCAACCCAGTCAGTCCTCACTTATTTCCATTTAATGCACTGTGGCTCAGGGAGGCCAATGTTTGTCTTATGATAAAATTTAGATATTGCTCTAGAGTGAAAGTGAACATCCACCTAGTCTGAATCTAAGTCACAGCTTCCAGAGAGTTCTGCTATTGGGGTTACCAATATTAAGCTAAAAGTACAATGGCAAGTTATTTTCTATTTACTCAATAGTGTATGTATTTCTCCTTGAGTAGTTAATAGAAAGAATGCCTGGGTTAAGATGAAATATGTTATTACTGACCCCTTACACATAGTACTAGTGAATATTACCTCAAACACTACTATGATTTCAATTTATTCATTTGTGAGTCTAAGGTTGTTTGACAATTTTTCTAAAATAATCTCTCTCTCTCTCTCTCTCTCTCTCTCTTTTTTCCTCATACCCCCATCCCACACTCACAATGTACTGGGGACAAAGTCCTGAGTGTAAAGAATTGGTTTTGGAGGTAGATCCATCTGGCTCAAGAATACACTGAAAAAGGAAGAATTGACCTTACATCTTTATGACTTCTTTGGGAATGAAGGGTGATAATGAGTATATACTCTTTTAAAAAATCATACATAAAGAAAATTTGATGTTTTAATCAAATTAAATTTACAATAAAATCATTGTTGTTGTTGTTGTTAGGTGCTGTCGAGTCGTGTCCAACTCACAGTGACCCTTATGGTGTCACTATTATTTCGGGACTGCCTCGGGAGTGGATTGCCATGTCCTTCTCCAATTTTTGTGGTGCTGGGAATCAAACTTGGGACCTCAGAGACTGTAGGGTGGTGCTCTACCAAGTGAACTAAATCCCAGCCCCCATAATAAAATTAAGATGGTGATAAAATGACATTTATTGAAATGCATTATAGTTTTCCTCTATTGGGTAGCATGTAAAATTAAACCCAGTTCCTCAAAGAAACTCACTCTTTTTGTGGGTATAGTACTTGGAGGATTGAACCCAGGTCCTTTCACATACTTTGTAAGTGCTCTACCATTAGGCTGCACTCTATGCCTGTTTTTTATTTTTTATTTTGAATCAAGGTTTTATTGAGTTATGCAGGCTTCCCCTGGCCTCAAACTTGTGAACGTCCTGGCTCTGCCTCCAGAGGTGCTTGGATTATAGACATGTACTGCCACACCCAGGAAAATTCAGTCTTTCTTAATCACATACAATTTCCTCACTTACAGAAGAAACAAAGGACATGGTTTTAATAGACACCATATGACTTTTTAAAGACTGTAGCTACTATTTACTCTTTTAGGTGAAAAACATTTAAGGCCCGAGTTAGATAAATGGGATTTGTTGAAGATACTGTTTTTCCAAGGAAATCACATGATCAGAAACGTATATTTGGAAAATTAATATGGAAGCAATGTGTAGACTCTAGAGGAAAAGAAGGTTATCTTGGCTTTTGTGGAGTTTCATTTGAAAATCATTGTCTAATTCAATAAATTGCCTTGAGATAACAAGCTAGTCATCTAAGAAAACAAAATATTTAAAAGATCATTTCTTTCTTTAGACCTGAAGGCAAAATGAATGGATTAAATGAATGGATTAAATAATTTAATTTAAAAAAACCTCTGCAGAAGTAAGTAGTTCTGATGCCAGAAATAAAGGTCACTGAACTCAAAGACATCAACAGATACAATGCAAAGTGAACAAGAGTAAAAAAACTGAAGAAATATAATTAAAGATTCAGGGGTTGTGGAAGCATATCAAAAGATCTCATGGATGTGACTGGAATTCCATAAGGAAAAAAACTTAAGAATGAAATGTAGACAATATTTGAAGATAAAATTAATGAAAATTTCCCAAGTATTATTTTTAAAAATACATTTATTTAGGGGTTTAAGAAATTTAGCTAACCTAAGCACAGTAGCCCCCACACGTCTGTCAGTTTGCTGCACTGTGGGGCCTTGCATGTTGCAATGAGGCTGAGAGCTCTGCCACTGTAACCTTAGACATGAGCAAGGTTACCCATGGTGGACAGGTTTTCAGCTGAGCTTCCAGACTAAGACAGACTAGGGAGTAAGACCTGGCGAGCCACTCCTGAAACAACTAGCCATTGAAAACCCTATGGATAGCAAAGAGACACTGTCAGATATAGTGCAGGAAAATGAGGCCCCCAGGTTGGAAGGCACTCAAAACACTACTGGGGAAGAGTTGCCTCCTCCAAGTAGAGTCTACCGTGATGAGGGAAATGGAGTAAAACCCCAGGGTGCTCAACGTGATGATGTGACACGACTCAAAATGAGGAGAAACAACTGTAAACATCCATTAATAATTGGAACATGGAATGTATGTAGTATGAATCTAGGAAAATTAGAAATCATTAAAAGAGAAATGGAGCGCATAAACACTGACATTCTAAGCATCAGTGAGCTAAAATGGACCGGCATAGGCCATTTTGAGTCAGACAATCATATCGGTTAATATGCTGGGAATGATAAACTCAAGAGAAATGGGGTTGCATTCATCATCAAAAAAGACATTTCAAGATCTGTCATGAAATAAAATGTTGTCAGTGATAGAATAATATCCATACACCTACAAGGAAGGCCACTTAATATGACTATTATTCAAATTTATGCACCCACTACTAAGGCCACAAATGAAGAAAGGGAAGACTTTTATCAGCTTCTGCAATCGGAAATAGATCAAACATGAAATCAAGACATACTGATAATCACTGGTGACTGGAATGCAAAGGTTGGAAACAAAGAAGAAGGCCCAGCAGTTGGAAAATATGGTCTTGGTCCAGAAACGAAGCTGGAGATTGCATGATAGAATTTTGTCAAACCAATGACCTTTTCATTGCAAATACATTTTGTCAACATCATAAACAGAGACTATACACATGGACTTCAGCAGATAGAACATACAGGAATCAAACTGGCTACGTATGTGGAAAGAGATGATGGGAAAGCTCTGTACAAAATGTCAAAACAAGACCAGGTGCTGACTGTGGATCAGACCATCAACTTCTCATGTGTAAGTTCAAACTGAAGCTGAAGAAAATTAGAGCAAATATACAAGAGCCAAGGTATGACCTTGAGTATATCCCACGTGAGTTCAGAGACCACCTCAAAAATAGGTTTAATGCATTAGGCACAAATGATAGGAGACCAGAAGAGTTGTGGCATGACATAAAAGATATCATTCAAGAAGGAAGCAAAAAGTTCTTAAAAAGACAAGAAAAAAAGAAAAGACCAAATTACTTGTCAAAAGAGACAGTAGAACTTGTTCTTGAGCATAGAGCAGCTAAAATAAAAGGAAGACATGATGAAGTTAAGGAGCTAAACAAGATTTCAGAAGACAGCTTGAGAAGACAAAAACAAATATTAGAATGACATGTGCAAGGAGCTGGAGGCAGAAAAACAAAAGGGAAGAACACGCTCTTTGTTTCTCAAGCTTAAGGAAGTGAAGAAGAAATTCAAGCCTAAAGGGGCAATAGTGAAAGATTCTACAGGAAATTATTAAATGATGCAGGAAACATCAAATGAAGATGGGAGGAATACACAGAGTCATTATAGAATTGGTGGATGACCAACCATTCTAAGAGGTTGCATATGAAGAGGAACCAATGGTGTTGAAGGACAAAGTGGAAGCTGTCTTGAAAGAACTGATGAAACACAAGGCTCCAGGAATTGATGGGATACCAATAGAGATGTTTCAACAAACAGATGCAGCACTGAAGGTGTTAATATGTTTGTGCCAACAGGTTTGGAAAACAGCTACTTGGCCAACTGAGTGAAAGAGTTCCATATTTGTGCCTATTCCCAAAAAAGGGGAGCCAACTGAATGTGCACACTATTGGACAATATCATACACAAGCAAAATTCTACTAAAGATCATTCAGAAGCGACTGCAGCAGTATATAGACAGGGAATTACCGGAAAATCAAGCGGGATTCAGAAGAGGGCGGGGAACTAGGGACATCATTGCTGATGTCAGGTGGATATTAGCTGAAAGCAGAGAATATCAAAAACATGTCTATCTATGTTTTATTGACTACACAAAAGCATTTGATTGTGTGGATCATAACAAATTATGGATAACACTTCAGAAAATGGGAATACCAGAACACTTAATTGTGCTCATGAGAAATCTGTACGTGAACCAGAAGGCAGTTGTTCGAATAGATCAAGGAAACACTGAGTGGATTAAAGTTGAGAAAGGTGTGCGTCAGGGCTGTATACTTTCACCCTATCTCTTCAATTTATATGCTGAGCAAATACTCTGAGAAACTGGACTTTATGAGGAAGAACGTGGCATCAAGATTGGAGGAAGACTCATTAACAACCTGCATTATGCAGATGACACCACTTTGCTTGCTGAAAACGAAGAGGATTTAAAACATTTACTGATGAAGATCAAAGATCATAGCCTTCAATATGGGTTACGACTAAACATCAACAAAACAAAAATCCTTACAACTGGGTCAGCACACAACTTCACATTAAACGGAGAATAGATTGAGGTTGTCCAAGATTTTGCTTTGCTTGGCTCTATAATCAACACCCGTGGAGGCAGCAGTCAAGAAATCAAAAGACGCATTGCTCTAGGAAAAGCTGTGGCAAAAGATCTCTTTAGAGTATTGAAAAGCAAAGATGTCACATTGAAGATGCAGGTGCGTCTGACTCATGCCATGGTATTTTCAGTCGCATCATATGTTTGTGAAAACTGGACTTTGAACAAGAGAGGCAGAAAAAGAATTGATGCTTTTGAATTGTGGTGCTGGAGACATCTATTGAATATACCATGGACTGCCAAAAGAACCAACAAATCTGTCCTAGAAGAAGTGCAACCAGAGTGCTCCTTGGAAGCAAGAATGGCCAAACTGTGTCTTACATATTTCATACATGTAGTCAGGATAGATCAATCCCTGGAGAAGCACATCTTGTTTGGGAGAGTGGCAGGTTAACACAAAGGAGGAAAACCCTCTACCAGGTGGATTGACATAGTGTCTGCAACAATGGACTTAAACATAAATAAGATCATTTTCCTGGCACAGAATCGGGAAGTGTTTCGATCTGCTGTACATAGGATCACTATGAGTCGGACTCGACTCGACGGCACCTAACAATAACAACAACAAGCACTGTAAATAAAGAGAAATCCATGTTCAGGTATATCACAAGATCCCTGTAGAAAAACAAAGAAAAGTATTGACAGAAGATACCTAATTACTAGTATGGATATTGTCTAATACATTGTAGATTATAGATTCATCAAAATAAACTGTATTCTTGGCCATAAAGTAATTTAAAAACATTTCAGATGGCTAAAATCTTATAGAGTACAGCCTTTAGCTAAAACACATGTAACTTAGAAATAAATAACTGAAAAATATCTAGTGAAATTCCAGCATTAATTTTTTACTGATGCTGCAAAAGTTATGAAGTTGCTTAAAGGACAGAAATTAATTCACACACAGTTCTGGAGGCCAGAAGTGGAAAGTGAGTTTGTTTTGTGGGAACAAAATCAAGGTGTTCACTGGGTTAGCGTCTTTTGGAAGCTCAGGCAGAGCATTTATTCTTTGTTTCTTTTAGTTCCTAGTGGCTGTGATCACTCCTTGGCTGTGGCCATTTCACCTGTCAGAGGTGCATCTGTCATCACGTGGCCTCCTCCTCTTATGTGTTCAAAACTCCCTTACTTTCCATTCTATAAGGATACTTGAGGTTACACTGAGGGTTCACTCACATAATCTAGGATTCTCCTCTCATCTAAAGATCCTCAATTTAATTATATCTATGGAGTTTCTGTTGGTATAGGGTAAGAATCTCAGTTTCAGGCTACCATAATTCTCAAATACATGGCAGTTTAAATCACATTAAGTAATCCCTGTATCATAGATGAAGTCATAAGTATGAGAAAATGTTTCAAATCAAAAGAAAATGGAAACATAAAAATTAGTGGGATGGGAGACAGGCAGGGTGGCACACGCCTATAATTCCAGCGGCTCAGGAGGCGGAGGCAGGAGGATTGCAAGTTCAAAATTAGAGGCAGTCTGCGTAACTTAGCGAGACCCTGTCTCAAAAAGGAAAAAAAAAATGCACTGGGGATGCAGCTCAGTGGTACAGCACTTGCAGAGCATGTAATCGCTAGGCCCTGGGTTCAACTCTCAGTACCACAAAAAAAAAAAAAAAAAAAAAAATTAGTAGGATGGCAGTAAAGCATTGTGTTGAGGGTAATTTGTTTATGCAAATGCAGATATTAGCCAGTATAAACTAAAATCAATTACTCTGACTTCAATTTTAAGAAGATAATTTTAAAAAGGGCAAACTAAATCTGAAGTGATAATAAAGAGATAATAAAGATATAAAGAGATATAAAGATAATAAAGAGAAACAAGTATTAAAGATTAATACAATTATCACTGAACAAGAAAAACAAATCAGGGATTAGAAATGTCAGAAGTTTGATCTGTAAGAGATTAATAAAATTGGTAAACAACTAGTGAACTAACAAGAAAAGAGAAAAAAAGAGAAAAAATGAGAGATTAAGATAGAGATTGAAGGCCACATGCCTAAATTATGAATATAAGGAAGAGAGAGGTGATATCACTAAAGATTTATAGATAATAAAAGGATAGTAAAACATTATTCTGGACAACTTTATGCAAATGAATTTGGCTAATTAAGTGAAGTGGATAAATTCTTGAATCACACAACCCTACTACTGTTCACTCAATAGAGGTGAATATTACGAATTTTCCTGTGTCTAATATATAACTAGGGCTGGGATTTAGCTCAGTTGGTAGAGCGCAGCGCTGAGGTCTCTGAGGTCCCAATTCATTCCCAGCACCGCAAAAATGGGAGAAGGGCCTGGCAATCCACTCCCAAGGCAATCCCGAAACAGCCTTTGAAAACCCTATGAGGGTCGCTATGAGTCGGATACTGACTTGATGGCACCTAACAACAACAACAATATGTAATTGCGTGCAGTGGTACCACTGTGGCACCAATCCCACCAGATCTCGAAAGATAAGTAAGGTCCGGCCTGGTTAGTACTTGGATGTGAGAGACAGCCTGGGAATACCAGGTGGTGTAGGCTTGAGAGAAAGAGCTGGCAACCCACTCCCCACCCCCAAAAAATTATCCATTAAAAACCCCATAAATAGCAGAGAAGCACTAACAATACTGTTTTACTTGTTGTACGTAGGGTTGCTATGACTTGGACGCTGACTCCATGGCACCTAACACCAATATGTAATTAAATTAGTAATCATAAACTTCCCTACAAAGACAACTCAGGTTCAAATGGGTCCACTGTTGAATTTGTCAAATATTTAAGGAACAAATAGTTACACAAATACTTTCAGGAAATAGTAAGGGAGAGATTACTTCCCAAATTATTCTATGAGGCCAGCCATTACTCTGACAGCAAAACTATTAGAAAGACATTACAAGAAAAGATAATTATAGATCAATATCCTTTATGAAAATATATTTTAAAATATCACAAAATATTAGGATATTAAAACCAGCAATATTAAAAGGATAATACATCATGACCACTGAAGAATTAGAAGTGCAAAGTTGCATTTGAACACAATATTCAATTTTATAATAAAAATCATTTGAATATATATCAGTATAGTTTATTAATTTAAAATTATAAAGAGTAAAAATTTTTTAATTAATCAATATAATTAACAATGTTAATAGATTGTACAATAAAAACAATAATTTTGCTCAATATACATATAAAAAAGCATTTGACAAAAGTCAACATTCAGAATGAACACTTTAACTGAAGTAGGAATAGAATAGAACTATCTCAACCTGACAAAGAAATTTATAAAATATTTACATCTTAGGATCAGGTAGTGTTTTACCTCTTACTGAGTAAAAGGCAAGGTTGTTCAATCTCATGTCTTTCATATGACAATATATTGGAATATCTAACTAAGGCAATTGGATTAGATAAAGAAAGAAAGTAATAGAAACCAGAAATGAAGAAGTAGAATTGTTTCTATTCACAGACTTGATCATATTTATAAAAGCTCCTAAGCACTTTCCTGGGATTTAGCTCAGTGGCTAGAGCGCTGCGCTGCAGTCTCTGAGGTCCTGAGTTCAATTCCCAGCACCGCAAAAATGGGAGAAGGGCCTGGCAATCCACTCCCAAGGCAATCCCGAAACAGTCAGCCATTGAAAACCCTATGAGGGTCACTATGAGTCGGATACCGACTCGACGGTACCTAACAACAACAACAACAAACACTTTCCAAAGTAAATACTAGATTAACAAGAAAAAAAATTTTTTTTTTTGCAGTACTGGGGGTTGAACCCAGGGCCTCCCGCCTGCATGCTCTGCAAGTGCTGGACCACTGAGCTGCATCCCCAGCCCATTTTTTACTTTTTTGAGACAGGGTCTCGCTAAGCTACGCAGACTGCCTCTGGTCTCGAACTTGCGATCCTCCTGCCTCCACCTCCCAAGCCGCTGGGATTACAGTCGTGCGCCACCACGCCTGGCAACAAGAAAAAATTTTAAACCATAAAAATCCATTGCTTTTGTATATACTAACAATTGCCAATTGAATTACATGCACTGTATACAAAATCACCAAAATCAGAAATTTCTGGGAATCAATTTAATGAAGAGGTATAAAACATGAATATCAAAACAATGAAACATTGTTGAGAGAAATTTTTGAGACATTTCCCATTATTTGTGGATTGGCAGGCTCAGTATTGTTAAGATGTCCATTTTACCCACTTTAACCTATAGATTTGATGTAATTCTGACAACACATTTTTGTCAAAATTGTTGACCTGATGCTGAAATTTATTTGGTAATAAAATTAACCAAGACTAGCCAATTTTTTAAAAAAAATATGACTTAATGTATAATAATCCGGGAAGTGTAATATGGTTATAAGGATAGATAGATAAATCAATGGAACAGAATACACATAGGGTCAATTTATTTTTGACAATTGAGACATCATAACTCAATGGGGGAAAGGACAGTGTTTTCAACAAATGCTAGAAAAATATAAGAATGGATAAGGAACAAGAGCTCATCCACACTTCACTCATCATATGAAATTGATTTAAGTTTGATGCTAGACTTCACTGTGGTGCTTTGCCTCACATCCATCCTTGATTTCTTTCAGATGTTATGAATTAATACTCATGTTGCCTTCATCATCTCCTTTGTCTCTATGCACACAAGTTTTTATTTACTGTAGCTACTTAGAAATATACTTTTCTAACTCCATCCTACCCTTTCCACTCATTGCATTAAGTTTAGAAATCTTGTTTCTAAAAACTAAGATTTGGCACTTGGCTTCTATTATTGTCCACTTATCTGAGTTGCCCTGCTGTCCTCCATGACCTACAGTAGAGAGCTACTGTCATCAAGCTTTTTAACAATCTCTCTTCACAATAGTATTATAGCTTGGTCACTTTTGGGAATTTACCCAAAGGGAGATGAGTCATCATACCACAGAGACACCTGCATCTCCATGTTCAATGCAGCGCTTTTCACAATAGCAAAGATATGGAATCAACCAAAGTGCCCTTCAACAGAAGAATGGATAAAAAAACTATGGTATATATACACAATGGAATACTATTCAGCAATCAAGAAAAATGAAATAGGGTC
>VMDO01005212.1:0-36031 GCA_007922755.1 Pedetes capensis
TCTTTGTTTATCCTATGAAAACAATCTCACCAACTGCAGATGAGTTGTGTTTTGTAGCTCTCAGCTCTGTAATGATGGAAGCCAAAGCCTGTTTTTAAATCCATTTTTACCCATTTTATGGATCAGAACATCCAGTCAACCTGGACAAGTTTTCTGAAATGATCTGCTTTTTGCTATTTATCCTTCATTTATAAAGTGAGTAGGGAAAGTTCTTTTAGGCTGGTAATTATGAATACTGAAAAGAAATAAAAAGCTCATTTTTCCAGCTTCAAATAGGCAACCTTGATTATGAGAAATATTCTACTATTATTAAATGTGAATACCATAGAAAGAAACAACCGGTTCCTGGAAAGATAAATGGTGAGGTTGTAAGAATGTACCAAATGTTGTTGTTGTTAGGTGCAGTGGAGTCAGTATCCGACTCATAGCAACCCTCTGTACAACAGGGGAAACACTATTGTCAGTGCTTCTCTGCTGTTCAAAGGGTTTTCACTGGCAGATTGATTTTTGGGAGGGAGTTGCCAGGTCCTTCTCCCAAGCCTACAGCTTCTGGTTTTCCCGGGCCATCTCCCATCCAGGTACTAACCAGGCCCGACCCTGCTTAGCTTCCAAGATCTGACGGGATCGGATGCCATAGGGCTATGGCTGCAGGCGTACGAAAATATTAGGAAAGCTATTTTCCTTAGTGGCCACTGGGAAAATTAGAAGAAAAAGAGTAAAGAACAAAATCTCTACGAATTGAAATGAAAGTTGCATTTGCTGTCACAGTATCAATTTTGTTGCACTTAAAATCTCCAAGGATATACACCACCTCAGTCATTCAGGTTACCTCTTTGAATGCTATAAAGAACAAAAAAACACATTATTCACTTCTTCATGAGAGTAGTATTTATCTCCTCAGAAGGGACATAGGAATCAAATGGATCTTCATTAATTAAGAAATCTTCATGCAGCAAAGTCCATTGGTTACCAGCATGAGATGTACTGGCAAGCAGGTGTTAGACAAATGAAGAGAAGAAGAAAAACACTCAGAAAACAAGGAGATTAAAATGATATAGCGTACTTTCTTAAGGGTAATTTTTTTTTAGTTAAATGTGGTGGGAATTAATAAAGGTAAGTCCAGTAGTGCATTGTTGTTGTTGTTAGGTCCCTTACTAGGTACTAAATCTCAGATGTATTTGGCATTTTCCCCACACAGAGTCTTCCCATATACAGTGGAGATAAGTGAAGATGGGGGTAGGGAAGAAGAAGGTCTAAATAGTAATAAGTAATGAAGTACCTTATTGAAAATAATTTATTCCTTTAATTTAGCCAACTGCTTGTTTTATAGCTGATTGTCAATACATATTTGTTGCAGAAAATGAGAAAGTATGGAGAAAACTTTCCTTCCAAACACAGAGTAGAAATTAATGAGATTATCAAGAGAAAACTGTAAGAATTTATAAACAAGGAAGAACTGATTCATTGATGCATGAAACTGAATTAGGGTCATGAGTGTTTTAAAGAAAAATTTGCTAGAGGAAAGGGTAGAAACAGGAATTATCACTCAAAGTTAGAATTATATGTGTTAAGATGGACAAAATTAATCATTACTATTGTATGACATAGAGGGGAAATTACTTTGTGGCTTTCACTTGGGAATTTCCTTTTCTTAATTATAAAGGAAATTATATACTTGTGAAGTTCAACCATTCTTGCAAAGCTTTAACTACATCTCAATTAAATACCACAGGGCATTGTGTAAGGAGCCCAGCTAGAAATAAAAATAAGCATGTAAGAAATTGATCAAGCTATGACTTTTTTCCAAAATAGTATTTAAATAATAAAGAAATAAGAAAAGCAATCATGATTCATTTCTTTTTACTGTTTTTTCAATTTACCTTGAACTTTATACTCAGTTCATTAATTATGCAGGACCTTCATTATTTTAGTGAAATTTTATGCCTATGGGTTTTTGTTTATTCATCAAGTTGCCCGTCTTCCCATAACTGAAACTAACATGCCCATTTTTTTTTCATGGATGGTTTCAAAGCCAAATTAGTAGCAGTACCCTTTACTCCCCAGCCAAGGCAAAAGCACCTGAATAGTACTGCCTATCAACATACTCTATGCCTTTGGCTACGGAAAAGGATATTGCCTAAATCAAGTATATAAGAAGCAGGAAATTTTTCAGAATTAACCTGACATAAACATTCATTTAACTCAACTAACATTGGTTAAATGAATATTGAATAAATGAATGAATATACAAGTGCTGGACCACTGAGCTGCACCCCCAGTTCAGTTTTTTGTTTTGTTTTTTTTTTGTTTTTTTTTTTTTTTTTTTTTTTTTTTTTTTTTTTTTTTTTTTTTTTTTTTTTTTACTTTTTGAGATAGGGTCTCACTAAATTACACAGACTGCCTCTGGTCTTGAACTTGCAATCCTCCCGCCTCTGCCTCCCAAATCGCTGGGATTACGGGTATGCACCACTGCACCTGGCTCAGCTTGATTATTTTCTTTAGGAGAATATGACCCAGGCTCCAGCCTAATTAACTTACTGAAGGAAGCTCTTTATCAGTAGATGACAACTACAACAAGATGCAAGGAAAATTGACACAAGCTTAACTGAGAGACAAAGAAAAGCTGGGTTAAGTGGCTTATGTCACTAATCTCAATGCCTTGGGAGTCTGAGGCAGGAGGACTGTAAGGCAGCCTCTGTAATTTAGTGAGACCCAAAAATAATTAGTTAATGTTTTAAAAATAGAGAGGTAGAGAGGGAGGGAGAGAGAGAGAGAGAAATATGAATATGAATGAATCCTCACAAAACCCTCCTGGAATTTGTGCTTTTGTGAACTAATAAATGTCTGTTTTGCTAAAGTTAGTATGAGTTCCTACCATTTGTTCAAGGAATCTTGTGACACATAAAATGATATTTAGTAATGCTCTAACAGATTCCTAGACTGTCTAGTAGAAACAGGGGTGATCAAACAAGCAATTATTATAGATTTAAATAAAATATATGCCATTATAAATGTAAGTAAAATTCAAAATTGCTGTTGGAATAAGCAGAAAATTTTGCTCACAGTGCATTTTCAGTTCATAGTTGCTCCTACATTAAGCCTAATAGTGTTACTTTAGGAAAAATAGATAATATTAAGTCCATATATACTACATATCTTGCATAATATAGAAGAGTCTAAAAACCTAGATGTTTACAATTTCATTTTCATGATTGAGAACTTTCATATAATGTTGATAACATTTATTTGTAATTCCCTCTTGCATTTCTTTTTTTATTGCTTTGTAAGCTATTTTAAATTTACTATCAATTGATGAATTTCATCTTGTGGACATTAAGTTTCAGAATCATAAGCTTAGATTCCTACAAGGTCACAAAAAAACTACTCCATGCTGAGCTAAAGAGTATCTTACCCTATCAATCTGGTGAAGTTAATTCCCCTTTCATTCTTTGGAAATCAAGCTACAGCTATAACCTCTGCTTCAAACTACAGAAGATGAAGAAGAAGAAAAATATCTCAAGTATAATTCAACATTTATCTAGTAATATATACAGAGTAGTCTCCGTGATAGAAATACTATTCTAGGTGCCAAAACTAAAACCATGAAGAAGGTAAAAAGGATCCTGACATTATGATATTCTAATAGGAGATAGAGACAATAAAGTAAATGACTTCAAATAGACATATCAAATATGTACTGTATTACAGTATGACCAAGTTAAGGAAAGCTATTGTGGAAGAACTGAATAAAAGTGGCCAGGTATATGAAAACCAAGGTTACAGGCATTCTAAGCAGAAACATGGTTTCCAAAATGCTCTGAAGAAGCAATGTTTGAAACGCATGAAAGGTAGGTGGATACCTACTGTGGGCTGGAACTTGGGGAGTAAGAAGTGGGGTAAATGATGAGGTCAGAGGGTTCTGGGGGTTTTGGTAAGTTTGAGAAGCTTTGGGGAGTTTTAGGCTGGGAATGACAGGATGTGATTTTTTTATTTTGAAAGGGCTCTCTGAGCTCTCAGGGCTTTAGCTCTATAGGGCTCAGGGTCAGATTTGGGGACACAAATAGGAAACATGGTGGAAGTTTGGACTAAGTAGTGGGAATGACAAAAAAGTAGAAAATTTAGGATTTGAAGTAGAGTCTATGATTTCTATGAGGTAGTTGAAAGAAGAGAAGGAATTGATGAATCTCGTAATGATGAACAGGTGATGGTGAGCTTCTAAAAATGTCCCAGGATAGCTTTATTAACTACAACTAACGCTATGTACTTACCAACTTTCTGGATTAAACTAACTTGCTAAATTTACTCTCATTTTCATGACATTTAGCATCATAAAGTAAAAATTGCTATTCCAATCAATGTGACTACGAAGGTAATTTATGCCATGATCTGCTTTCCTTTGTAAGAAAAACAACCACCTGTAAGAGAATCACCTTATTAGGAAGAAGGTGTTAAAGAGTGCTTCAGTATTTTAAGTCTAAGTTGGAAACTGTATACTGCCTTATAGAAAAATCTCTCATGAACTCCTTTAGACTTTGTATCACTTAATATAATCTTTAATTACCTTTCATTTTGTATATAGACTTTATATCTTATTAAATATAAAATATGTTTTTTCTATACCCCATCTATCATATAACATATTTTCTTTCTCATGATAATGGCTCAATAATCATTCATCAGTATATAAATCAATTCCTTTTGGAGAACTGTCTCCATCATCTTCATCTTTCCACCCTTTGGTCCTTCTTCTAGGACAAATCAGCAGCTGCTCCTTCTTAAGCCTTCTCTCTACTCCCAGGGTGTTTCATTCTCACCACTTTGCTTGAATTACTCTTTACTCTCCTATTAGCATTGTAGTTACTGGAGCACAATGAGAAGGAAATCAGTCCTTCCATCAGTAGAACTTCACGTTCCATAATCTATCTACAAGTTCTTCAATATTTTACCTCCCTTGAGAAAATACTGAAATCCTTTCATAGGTCTTGAATGCTTTATTCTTCTGAACAAATGCAACAAATGCATTTAATAGACCGTTAATGTTTTATTAGATAATAGTTGTGACCAGAATGGTATTTCCAATACCATATTTCAAATTCAAAATTTCAGTACTATTCATTTCAAATAGCTTATAGTTCACCAACAAAGGGCTGCATCACCTTTCTCTCTGCAGCTGACCACTCCCCATCTCATTTCTCATAAGTGCATAAGATACTTACTTTGCTACACACCACAAGACAAACCTTGAAGTGGGTCTTTTGTATGCTAATGTAAAAAAAATACTTTTTATTTTTATGTTTTGAGAAAACAGAGTGTGGTATTTCCAAGGACAGAGCTGGTGGGTATTCTCCTCTTTCCTTCCAGCAATGTTGTTGTTGTTGTTGTTAGGTGCCCTTGAGTCATATCCAACTCATAGCAACCCAATTTTTGGGAGTGGGTTGCCAGGTCAGTCTCCCAAGCCTACAGCACCTGGTACTCCCACATGGTTTCCCATCCAAGTACTAACCAGACCTGACCCTGCTTAGCTTCTGAGATCTGATGGGATTGGACTCCACAGGGCTAAGGCTGCAGGCTTCCCCCAATGACCTTCCTTCAATAGCAAAATCTTTATTTTAGATTTTGAGGCTGTGGTCTTATTGTTTTCCCTCAATATGGCATCTTTTCTACGAATTATATGCTCCCAAACCAGTGCTAAAAACCACAACAAGGTGTTTAGGAAATATTTGCTTAAGAAATTATTGCATACACTAACACAATCAAATCACTGAATGAAGAAATGAATAGATGCTTTGATGACTAAGATTTAACTTTGAGGGCATTCTCATTTGGATCTTTCTTCTTTCTTTCATATTCAATCCAGTCAGATTTGCATTAGAAAATCTCCTTTGTGCAAACATTCCAGGGCAATTGTGCAGTCACTTTGAAAGTAAATGCCATAAAATATTAATGGGATAAACCAAGGGAAATAAGATTGTAGTTCATCACGAATTTAAAAAAATTCCCCTGCAGTATGAATACACAAAGGATTTTAAGCCCTCCACCCAGACACCAGACTTGGGCATGCCGGTGACAAAACTAAGAAAAGCAGAGTGAGTGGGACACATTGGCAAGATTAAATGGATGTAAACCCTTGAAATGGTGGTGAACAAGGAGGAATGTAACTATTTTTCCTTTTGGATTTTCTTCCTAGAATATACAAGTGTTCATATCTAATCTTAGGTGGAAATGAATTTAAATTTATAATCTAATAATCTCCCTTTGAAAGTTAATAATAACTAAAGCAATACTAAACAGTCCAGGATCTCTACTCTAGGATGTAGAAAGTCCTTATATATTCAGACCAGAAAGAAACAGAAAAGATGTTCTGGTCTGCTAGGCTCTCTGGTATATGCCTGTAATCCCAGCGACATGGGAGGCTGAAGCAGGAGGATTACAAGTGTGAAGCCTGTGCAATTTAGCAAGATCCTGTATATATGTATGTATACACACACACACACACACACACACACACACACATATATTTATTTATATTTATATATGTTGCAGGAGGAGGGGACTGGAAGTTAAGCTCAGTGGTAAAACCCTTGCCTAGCAGTGCATACCCTGGGTTCAATCCCCAGTACTGAAAAAACAAACAAACAAACAAAGAGAGAGAGGGAGCAAGGAAGGAGAGAGAAAGAAAGAGAGAAAGAGAGGAAGGAAAAAAGAAGAGAGAAAAGGGAAAAGAAAAGAAAAAAAGAAAAGAAAAGGATTAGAAAAACAATGTCTCATCATGATAGGCATCTGGCAAGCCTGCATGTGAATAGAAGAAAAGGTATCCTACAAGCCTGACACCCAAATGACAACTTCCATTGTGAAATGTATTTCACTGAGTGAGAAGAGGAAACTATTGAAAAAACAAAAACTGGTCATTGAATAAAAATCATGCATCTTTGGCCCTCCTTCACAGCATCCTCCTCCTAAGCATGTGACACAGTCCACATCAGCCCTAGTGATAATAGTAAATTTCAGGCAGGATCAGGGAAATGGGGTCTGGAAAGAGGGAATTACTGAGGCAAGGCAGTTACCAAGTAACCAATTAGGTCATCTAAGTTTTGTTCAGATGACATGAGTCTCATTGTCTTAAGTCCCATTTTTCCACAAAGAGAGGTAATGAGTTGGTCAAAAATCACCAGATCAAATCTCATTCTTCTAAGAAAAATAAGTCCCATGACCTGGCCAGCAGTCAGCTAGCTAATCAATCTCTAGGTAGAAACTATAGCAGCAACTGCCCTTTAACTCTATTAGGCCAACATAAGGGTATCCTCCAAATGAGGACCAATCTGCTGAAGTTAGCTCAAAAAGTCCAGCTCAAAGAAAGGGACCATAAAAACCCCTAGACAAGCCCACCTTGGCTACAAAGCTGAGACTCCCTCAGTTCTTCTGTGAGGCTTTGTCAATCCTCTCAATAAAACCTTCCTTGCTCTCACTTGCCTTGGCTATCTATGCCTTTATTTCTGGGTCTGTGGACTCAAAGGCCCAGCACCTAAGAAACTCTGGTCTCATTAGGACTGGTCTTTCACAAAGTTACATGGTAGTAGTAACACCACCATTGCATTCAGAGTCAGAAGATTTGGGATTTGCTTTGTTTTATTTTGCTCATTTATTTATTTGTTTTTGTGGTGCTGAGGACCAAACCCAGGACCTTACCCATGCTAGGCAAGTGCTCTACCACTGAGCTATGCCCCCAAGCAGAAGACCTGAATTTCCATTCTGACTTTCCAATTTGTTGGCCAATGGAGTTAAGCCAAATCTCTGACTTCTCTGGATCTCAGTTTACTTACCCAGAATAAAAATACCACACTCCCCAAAAATAAAAAATAAAGAAAAGAAAAGTCAGCCATTGAAAATCCTATGAATAGCAGAGAAGCACTGACAATAGTGTTTTGTCTGTTGCACATAGGATTGCTATGAGTCAGACACTGACTCAACAGGACCTAACAACAATAATCAATTTCACATGATATATAAATACATGTATAATGTAAGCAGAATAATCTATAATCTTGATAACCTATCTGGATATACCTTCTGCCACCCAGACCTCTTCTCCACATGCTTAAATTTTGATACTATGCAAATAAAGAAGCTCTGCATGTATCATTTGTTATAAACTCTTAAATTCCAGGAAACATAAGTTATTAACTAAAGAATCATATGGCACCTGTAATCCCAGCAGCTCAAGAGGCAGAGGCAGGAGGATCACAAGTTCGAGACCAGAGGTAGTCTGCATAACTTAGTGAGACCCTGTCTCAAAAAGTAAAAAAAATGGGCTGGGGGTGCAGCTCAGTGGTCCAGCACTTGCAAAGCATGTAAGCACGAGGCCCTGGGTTCAACCCACGGTACCACAAAAAAAAAAAAAAAAAAAAAGAATCATATGGCACTAACTGACCAGCATCCCATTTCCCCCTATTTATTTCATGTAGCCCAGCCTCTGGCCAAGAGTTCAGGTAAAGAGTGGAACGAGTGGACTCACCCTGAGGAAGGAAAATAGTATAGTACCCAGGGCCAGAAAAAAAATACTATAATCAATAGTATTGACAAAAGAATGTCAACACTCTAGCTGAGAGTAAAGCTGGGGCTAAAATTGTTCTTTCACTCTGGTGACACTTACAGATTAATTGTGTAATATTAAGGCTTAGTGATCCCATTGGTACCTCCTGGCCACTAGAGGAGCTGGCAAGCACTGTGCTATAAAATAAAGATCTCACTTCAGAGCCAGCTGGTATTTCTGGAAGGGCAGGACTTATTTGGATTTTATGGAACCTTAGGAATCCTGCTATCAAATTATTCCTCTGGGATATACAAAAACAAGGTGAGTGGTGAAGCAGTTCTCCTTGAAAAGAAAAATGAAACAAGATATAAACTATAGTGTGAAAAATAAGATATTCTCAACATAAATTCCCTTAAACTTCCTTTTGCTAATTGGTAGATTAAATTTGCCAGAGAGAACACCCCAGGGACATACCTTCTGATAATACACATTTATTTGAAATTTGGTATTTTGAAATTATTCATTCTCCTGTGTATCAGATGTGGGCCAGAGATGTTAAAGTACATGTGCCCTTACCTCATGTAGCAAGGCAAGACCAAGCACAGTGCATGTGTTAGACAAAGTGGCGTTGCTATATCACTTGCTTTTCTTTATATACATATGTACACACATATGTGTACATACATGTGTATATGTATATATGCACTTACAACATGTGGAAATATGTTGTTGTTAGGTACCATTGAGTTGGTGTCTAACTCATAGAGACCCTAGTACAACAGGGGAAACTGTATTGTCAGTGCTTCTCTGCTATTATAGGATTTTCAGTGGCTGATTGGTTTTTGGGAGTGGGTTGTTGGGTCCTTCTCCCAAGCCTACAGCAACTGGTATTCCCAGGCAGTCTCCCATCCAAGTACTAACCAGGCCCAACCCTGGTTAGCTTCCAAGATCTGACGGGATCAGACACCACAGTGGTACAGCTGCAGGCTAATGTGGGAACATATTCATGAGAAAAAACAGACTCAGTTACCACCTGAAAAACTAGAGCATATTATATTCCTTAGACTATCTTTTGAATCCTCCTCAAACTCAATTGTCTGTTCTTACCCATAATGAGTTACTATTTTGAATATTGCTACTTAGCATTTCTTTGATTTTAAAAATACTTTTCATCATACATATGTGTCCTTAACAACATATATTTTAGATTTCATGCTCTGGAGTCTTACTGAAATTATGTCATCCTGTATTGTGTGTGTTGTTTTTCCTTCAACAGTATGTTTCTAAGATTCATCCCTTTTTTCTAGGTACATGCGTACATGCCGTTTATTCTCAATGAATAATATTCCATGGTGATTATACTACATTGTATTTAATTACTGTCTTGTTATTGGACATTTAGGCTATTTCTACTTTTTTGTTCTCCTAATCAGTTAAGAACACTGCTGCAAACATTCTTGCTTATGCCTTTTAGAAGGCAAAGGCAAAACTCTGTCAAGGGCATATACTCAATACTATATTGCTGTGTCAGAGGTTGCATGTATGTTCATCATTCATGACTATTCTAATTGTTTCCCAGAGCTGTGGTTTCATTCTTCTTACTAACAATATATGACGGTTCTCATTGCTCCACATCCTTACCATAATTGGCACCATCCAACTTCTTAGTTTTGCCAGTTAAATGGTAGTAAAGATGTTTTTGGTGAAGACATAATTTTCATGATGTTGTACTTCTTTTCAAATATTTATTTACAATTTTCATTTCTCCTTCCACATGGCTGGGTACATTCTTTGACATTTTCCTATTGAGTTGTTTGTTATTTCCTTGATCATTTCTAATCTTTTGTTGGTTTTGTGTGTTGAAAATACCTTCTCTCACACTTTTTTTGGACTTTTCATTTTCTTTGTTGTTTCTTTTGTTGTTAAATCTTTTAATGTAGTCACACTATCCATCATTTTATGACAATAGATGTGATGAAGAAAATAAGAGGTTGTAGAGATTAGAGGAAAATGTCATGAGCCAAGTCCCATCGAGTTGGTGTCCAACTCATAATGACCCTATGTACAATATATGCAACTCTATTGTTAGTGCTTCTCTGCTATTCATAGGGTTTTCAATGGGTGATTATTTTTTGGGAGTGGGTTGCTGGGTCCTTTTTTCAAGCCTACAGCACCTTGTGTTCCCAGGCAGTCTCCCATCCAAGGACTAACCAGGCCCAAACCTACTTAGTTTCTGAGATCTGATGGGATTGGATGCCACAGGGATATGGCTGCATGCATACACTTTATAGGTAAGCTTAGTCACATAAAATAAAAAACTAGAATTCAACCCCATACCTAATTTTTCTATTCAATTCAACAGACATTTTCTGAGCTTGCTCTCTGTCACAAACTGATTAAAGATGCCAAAATCAAGGGTCTGTATTCAAGAAGAAAGATGAATGCGGCATTGGATCTGTTTGAAGGATATTAAGGTTAATGGGAGAAATAGCTTATCAATTACCAATTAAATTTTCAGTATAGCCATACACTCAAGACACTGAATACCCAAGAGGAAAATGTGATCCACATTTCCAGTAAGACCAAGGAATGCTTGCCAAGGAAGGCAATATGTTAAATCTTAAGGATAAATTGCAATATTTTTATAATTAGGATATTTTTAATTTGAAAATACAAATTTTCATTCCTAAATAAAACTCTTAATTGTATTTGGCATTTCCTTGGTATATTATAAACATGCAAATCTGAGAATATAGTCTATTTCTGGACACAATTAAACTTCATATGTTACAAATTAGTCTTACTTGGAGAATGACATTTGGAAAATCAATTTGGTGAAAGGCCAGTTGCCAGGGTAATGGACATGTGTATCCTCACATCACTACCTTCATGCTGGCTAATACAAAAGCTTTGTCAGTGATAAGATTAATATCATGGATAAAGAGAGAGATTTCTCAAGTCTTATCCATTACAATGCTTTATTTATATGCATTTCAAGAATCAAAGAATGTGGAAGTTTATCAAGGGTGGTTGTCATTACATTTTTAAAGTAAGGTCAAGATCTAACATTTTCACATATTATGTCATGAGTACTTTATTTCAGATATGTTAATTCTTTCTGTATATCTTTTTTCCTTTTTTTTTTTCCAGACAGTGTCTCACTCTGTAGCACATGCTGACCTGAAATTCACTGTATAGACCAGGCTGGCCTTGAACTTGTATCAGTCCTACTGCCTCACCCTGCCAAGTGTTGAAATTACAGTGTGCACCACCACACCAAGATCAATATATCTTCACTGAGCCCCCATTCAACACCAAGCATGACTCTAGGAAAGGAGGATGTAGAAGTTAACTAGGCAAGCAAGATTCCAGTTTAAGGAAGACTAAACTCTGTTAGACAAAGAATGACAATAGATATGTAAAAAAATGAATCAATAAGCCTATTCTAGATAGTGATCAGAGCTATGCAGAAAGTGAATAAAGCAGGGTAGTAGGTTAGAGAATGAATAGGGAACTCTAAAAAGCAAGATATTTTAGCTAGGATGAGCCCAAAGCCCCTCTCCAAAGGTATGACTTTTTATCTAAGATTGGAAAGGTGAAAAGGTACCAGCCACAAAAGATCCAGTAAAAAGAATTCCAAGGAGAAGGAACCACAGTGCAATGTCTCTGAAACAGAGATCACATTGTAGTGCTTAAGGAACAGATGGAAAACTAGAGTGGCTAGTGAATAACAAAAAAGAATGAGGCCTGAAAAGGTCTTACAGGATATCAGAAAAATAAGAAGTTTGGATTTTCTTCCAATTACAATGGAAAGACATTAGAGAAATATGACAAAGGTAATGACATGGATTACACTTAAACTTTGAAAAATTATTCTGTCTTCTGTGAATAGAATGAACCATAGCTAGAAAAGAATAAAAGCAGGAAAATCAGGTAAGAACAAATGCAGTTGGGCAAGCCAGAGATGACCATTCTAGAGTTCTAGGAAATGATAAGATGTGATAACATTCATGGTATATTTGGGGATTAGAGCTATCAACATATTTATAAATTGGGTTTTTGGCTTAGGAGGGGTGATAAAGATTCAGCCCAGGAAAAAAAAACTGAAAAATAATTAGAAAACAGAAAAATAGTCATCTTTTGCCATGTTAAGTTTGTGATGTCTATTATGTAATCTGCATGAAGATGCCAAATAGACTTCCAGATGTATGATTCTTAAATTCTGAAGAAAGATATAGAAAATTATGAGATTCATATTTGGAAGCTACGCCCATACAGAAAGTATTTAAATCTATGTGTTGAATGATATCATCTTAGGAAAAGTATACAGAAAGGAAAGGAGGCCACACATAGACCATTGTCACTGTCAACATTTAAGGATCTGGCAGAGGAGGAAGAGAAGAAAAGGAGATTGAGAAAAAAATATCATGATATGGATAATTTACTCCTGGATGTAGTGAATTAGAAGGCCCTCAGTAAGAACATTTCTTCCACTTGGTACCACTGAAAGCTGTACTAGCAGAATATGTTAGCTAGCTATTGCTGTATAACAAAGCACCACAAAACTCACTACATAAACTAGTAATTATAATGTCTCATAAGGCAATGCATCAAGTGAGTGGCTCTGTTAATCTAAGCCAGGCTCAGTTGATCTCACCTAGGTTAGCTCATGTACTTTCAATCAACCAGTGATTAGCCAAGGGTTTCAGCTGCTCTAGAATGGCTTCAGTTGCAACAATATTGCCCATCCCCCAAAGGAGAGCCATGGCTTATTTTCAGAATGGTGACAGAGTTCCTGAAAGATAGCAGGACACTGGGCACCCTGAAATCTTGGCTGAAAATTGGCATACCGTTAATTCTCCTACATCCTATTGGCAGAAGCAAGTCCAAATGCTTTCCACAATCAGCAGGTGAAGACTACAAAGTCAAATGGAAGGACATGGAGACAGAGAGGTTAGTAGTTAGAGCACACGATGCAATTAAGTAGCCATAAGTAAGCAAAAGAGTTGAGAAGAACAGGAGAATGCATAGAGACAACCACAAATATTTTGGTATAAAAGGCCACAGGTAGAAGAATGCAAAAGCTAGAGGTGCTGTGGAGTCAAAGGTTCTACTTTCTTTATCTACTAAGTTTTTGTTTTTTAAGATGAGATATGAAAGAATATGTTCATAGGTTGGTTGAAGTAACTCAAGACACAGAGTTCAGGAGAGAAGAGGATACAGGTTGATGAGTATGTAGGCTAAAATTGGAGGGGCTTGCCTTACACAGGAGCAGAGACATGTCTTCAAGTGTAAGAGAAGAGAAAGTTTGTATGAACTTGGTCTCCCTCATGTTGGATTGGATGTTAATTTCAAAATTCTTAGGGATTAAGAAACTTCTACTAGTTCAAGAGAATCTTATCCTTTTAATGCAGCTGTTTACAACTCAAAATTACACAGAAAACTGTTGATACCAGGGGAGTTTACTTCTGTTATGAAATAAAGCTGTGTAGAGGCAAAGACAAAATTGAATTCAGAAGAGGAATTATTTGCAATCAGGGTCTTCATTCCAGGTATCAGAATATTCTACAATGACTTAAAAATCTATGGATTGGTATCTGGTGAAGTAAACTGTGTTCTTAGAGAAGTTGCTCTCCAAAATAAAATACTAATTTAACTCCATTTTACAAACTTGCATCATTACCATTCTCCTAAGAATGTTACATTTTGAGTGTTCAGTATTGCAACATTCTTTAACTTCATTAATGACTTGAGAAATAGAAAGAACCATTCAGTTAAGATTGCTTAAATTTACAAATCACTGCATGCATGAAAAACTCAATTCTCTATAGAAAACTGTTGAACTAATTGCTCATTTCTTGGGTCAAATATCTTTGATTGCCTAATAGTTTAGGCAAATTAGTCCAGGTGGTGGTGATTGGAGGGAAAAACTTCAAAAAAATTAAACTTTAAAACCTTGAGTTTATGATATAGTTTGTACAAAATTGTAAGTATTAAATAGCAGATTGAGAGGGAGTGATGTATGACTGACAATGAGCTTGACAGGTATAGTGACTGTTTCCAAAGCAGAAATGCTCTTTGCTTTAAACCACGTCATAATTTCACTGAGAGCCCAGGTTGAATAAATACATTAAATGTGAATTTTTATGTCAATTGTTAGGTTTTTAGAGGATGAAAGTAATTCCAAAATGACTTCCATGTCAAGAACAGAAGCATCCATAATTTCAAAAACATCCCTGTAAAATTCTCCATATATGATTTTATCCCAGGCAGATTGTGTCAGACTTCCCAAGATGACAGGATCATGAGCAAATAAACACAAGGTAGAATTCTTTTAAAAGTTCCTGATTTCTACTTCCTATTACAGAAAACATTCAAAAGTCAAAATTGTACCAAAATTTTTCACCTGGCTCTAGGAATACCTGATTGTGCAGAAGTCATCAAAACTGTATCAAAAATTTTTATCTGGCTCTAGGTAGGGCTGCCATTGAAAACCCTATGAACAGCAGAGAAGCACAACAGTATTTTTTCTGTTGTACATAGGGTTTCTATGAGTTGGAAACCCACCTGACAGCACCTAACAACAACAAGGCAGGCCTAATTGTGCAGAGGTCATCAAATGGAGAAAGAAATGAGCAGATCATTGGAGATATTTTAAGGCAGAGTCACCACAAATAGACAAATCAGTGATGAGAAAGACACAGTATAAGAGAGTTAGCTAGACAGGCCAGAGGCAGGTAAGAAATGTGATAATTTTAATTCACTTTGAGCACTATCATGAATCAGCTATGGTTCAGAAATAGAAATCAGAAGGGGATACAAGACAAGGCATATATAATCATATAATATTAATGTAATATACCTATAAGGCCATATACAGGCATTCCATGGGGGCACAAAGGAGGGACATTTAATCAATTCTGAGACACCAGGAGATATGCTGGAAGACATGGTATGACAAAAAAAAGTACAGTGAATGCTTAGATTTTAAAAATTTATTATAGTAAAAGATCATTGGTTTAACCCCCTTCAAAACACTCCCCCTGGGATCTCTAGTTTCCTCCTCTAACATGACAATGCTGTGTCACACATCACTTCTGGTATAGCAATTTCTGTCAAATAAAACCATTATAGTGCATCCTCACCCACCTTAATCACCAGGTCTGGCACCATGAGACTTCGGGCTGTTCCTCAAAGTCAAAATAATCATGAAATCTAAACATTTTGAATTGATTCAGAACATCAATGCAGCCATGACAGAGTAACTAAAGACCCAAGAGGACTTCCAGAACTGCTTGGGAAAGAATAGGATGATGTTGTTGTTAGGCGCCGTTGAGTTGTGGCCAACTCATAGTGACCCTTACAGGGTTTTCAATGGCTGATTGTTTTGAGATTGCTTCAGGAGTGGATTAGTATGTTCTCCAATTTTTGCAGTGCTAGGAATCAAACCCGGGACCTCAAAGACTGCAGAACAGGGCTCTACCAACTGAGTTAAATCCCAGCCCCAAAAGACCAGGATAGGTGTGTTCAAAGCCAGGGAGAGGAGTTGAAAGGTTTTTAACAGCAATGTGTCTTTTACTGTAACAGATTTTTTTATTTAAACATTCACCATGTTTTGATCACACTAATACGTTGTCTAAGCTGTATCTTAAAGGGATGGATAGGAACTAGTGAGATAAAATGAAAGAAGCTTTTCAGGCAAGGAAAAGTTAGGTGGACATGGAAATAATGTCCACAGGAAAAGTAAGACCAGAGTGGCAACAGAACAGATCATGAAGAATCTTGTTTGCTAAATTCAAGCTTTAGCCAACAGGTAATAACAATTCATTTCAGATTTTAAGTACATGATCTGAAGAATCAAAAGTGAAGATCAAGAAATTAGTGTGTAGTAATGAATGAGTTTGTGAGAAAGAAGAACCCTATAAGAAAAAAATGTAAGTTGGTTGTTATTTACTAGATAGGTGGAAATATCGGCGGCAATTCTATGAAAAGAAGAGTCTGGCAGGAGATGGTCCCTGAAAGACGTAACAGCAACTGACATAGGCCATGATCATGACATCTGGCAGGTAATGCAGTTTTCAGCCTTAACCTGAGCACCAAACATTTCAAAATCCTTCCCTTGCAAGCAGAAGTCCATGTGGAAGTGATCCTAGAAGCCTGAGAATAGAGGCCAAAGTATATAATACACAACATATATTGGAGCATCTGAAAGATAAAGTGACATCAACCTACCAGGATTGTTTGCATTAGTAGTTACCACAGCCACAACCACATCTGCAGACTTCCCTATTAAAGTAGCTTTTCCCCCCTTTGGCTGATCAAATAGCAAAAAGGAAAAACCACTCATGTCTACATTCAGCTTTTGCTATCATCAAAATCAGACTAAATACATTTGACAACTTTAATTTCAGTTTCTCCTTGCCAATATATTTGTGTTTTGATTCTTCCTTAAAGCTTTTTCACCAGCCCTTGGTTACTTTGAGGCAGCTAATTAATTGAAGCCATTTAGGAAATTGTTAGCTGAGAAAAAGAATTTTCAGAGTGAGGATTTTGTTGGCTTGAAAAGTATTAGCAATGCTAATAATTAAAATGCATTGAGTAAGCCATTTGCTATTGCTGTTCAAACATGGTAAATCTCTATAAAGTGCAGCTGAAAATATTTGAGCCAGTATCTCATGTGATGCCATTTATGAAAAAGATCTTCATAGACTGCAACAACACCCATTGCTTTGCTCGAAAGTCAGAAGTGAAATAACAGATCTCATTATGTAATCTGAAATTTAGTGATCTCTGGATAACTTTAAAAGAAGTAGCTCAACACATTTTTCCACTGTCCTATCTAGCAGAATAAGCTACATCTTTGCTTTTTTAATTGTGAGATTTCTGCAGCTGTGTCATCATGTTACATGCCCAAGTTCTGTTCTGTGGTTATTATTAAGCCAAATTCCCAGTAATTAAAGAGAAAACTACCCATGTTACAGCTGTAAGACCAGCTCTCTAATGGGAAAGAAAACAACTCCCATAGGCTGAGATCAAATCCTTAATGGGCTTTCAACTTACCCAGGAGCAGAAGATCTATTCTAGGCATAAACACAACCTTCCAGAGATAGTCTTTTTATGTTGCTCTTAAATGCCTAATAGGTGTTCCACATCAGCTGTGAACTTGTGAACCCAGAGGTATTTATAAGTTCAGTGCAGTATAGTGCAGATTCACCCCATACACAGCTAATGCAGGCATAGTCATTGCACTATTATTGCCGTAAAATTCAACTGTATAGTATCTTTAGGTTTTTTTTTAAAAAAAATTCAAAAAAATTACAGCTGAAAAGAAAACTACTACAAAATGGATTATAGTAACTCTACAAAATCAATAGCTATCCACCTTAACAAAAAAAAGTTAGGAACCACATGAAATCTGTTTTGTAGTGTTGAATTATTTATAATATATGTACTTTTTTGTCTTCATTTAAGATCCTTATAGAATAAATTTATTCCTCGATAGCATACATTCTTCATAATGTTGACTTTAAAAAAAGCAGTATTACAATCTTGAAAATGATGGTTGGAATTCTTTGTTAGCCTTTGGGGACAAGTAATTTCACAATTTCTCAGTCCAGGACTTAAATTCTCATGCTTAAATAAAGACATTTCTATGTAGCAGACACGGTTGAAAAGACATACAAAGCCGAAATTTTAAAATAAATTGCAATGTGATAAATAACTGGGAAATTGCCTAGTTAAGTAAAATATATAGTCAATCTTTTCATACAGCAAATCCTTTGATAAGCTAAAAAAAGATCCTTTGATAAATCTATTTTATTAATTTAGGTTTTGTATATGAGCTTTTCTTATAGTTGGACAGACTGGCATACCTTCTGCTGGAGAAGAAACAATTCCAATTTCCTGAGGTGGGGCTTTGGTGAGATTGCACAATCTTTTTTAACCCTGGTTGTTGTTGTTGTTGTTGTTGTTAGGTGCTGTCGAGTCATGCCCGACTCAAATCCTGGACCGCAGAGACTGCAGAGTGGCACTCTACCAACTGAGCTAAATCCCAGCCCCTTAACACTGGGAAGATACCTTTTAAAAAATTCACTTCTATTATGACTAACCAGATTAATGCCCCTGTTCCTCCCTTTCGTTTCCTCAAATATTCATGCATCCGGAACATATTTTCAGCTGTGAACAGCACAGTCCTTTCCATCCAATATATATAAGAATGTATTAAAAGTTATAGGGTAGCTCACAAAATATTTGGGAAAGGTGTGGATATCTGGTTTGCAGACCACACAGGCTGAAAAAACAGTCTAATTACACTGATCAAATGCCCCAGTGAAGGTCCTACTGCCATAACCATAGACTCTGCCTTTGCATTGCCCACTCAGAGAATTGGACTGTAGCCCAAGAGTGTCTATCTTCTGTGACTTCTCAAAGGTCATTGTCTTCCCATCACCCTCATATGAATTAATTCTCTATGTGATCTCTTTGTACCACTTGCTTCTGAACTGAGACCTAACTAACTTCCTTCCAACCTGTATTCTTGCTATAATAGAAAATAGGAAACTGATTCTTTTTTCTACCTGAAAATGACAAAGTTACAAATAATTATGTAAGGGGCATTTAGGAGGGGCTAGCCTGGAGCTGTACCACTGTGGTGTCTGATCCCATCAGATCCCAGAAGATAACAGGGTCAGAGCTGGTTAGTACTTGAATGGAAGACCACCTGGGAACACCAGGTACTTGGAAGAAGGACCCAGCAACCCACTCCCAAAAAACAATCAGCCATTGAAAACCCTATGAATGGCAGAGAAGCACTGACAATACTGTTTTGCCTGTTGTACATAGAGTTGCCATAAGCTGGACACCAACTCAACAGCACCTAACAACAACAATAACAACAGGAAGACCAACAACAGGAAAACCAAAAACAACACAAATGTTCACTATGGTCTCTGCCTAGCATAAATATACTCCATTTTCCCATTCCTAAACATCCATGTACCTGAGGCCATACCACTGTGGTGTCTAATCCTATCAGATCTTGGAAGGTAAGCAGGGTCAGTCAAGCCTGGTTAGTATTTGGATGGCAGACTGCCTGGGAACACCAGGTGCTGGAGGCTTGGGAAAAGGACCTGGAAACCCACTCCTAAAAAAAGATCAGCCATTGAAAACCCTATGAATAGTAGGTAAGCAGTAACAATATTGTTTTGCCTGTTGTACCCAGGGTCACTATGAGTTGGATACTAACCCAATGGCACCTAAGAACAACAACAAATATCCATGCAGCAACAACTATACAAGAAATGTTGATATCTAACAGAATGCATCTTCTCTTTTGAAAAACTGAAAATGCACTTCCAATTTCCCTGAAAGAGGGACAATCTAGCAGATTATTGGTTGCTATATCCAGCTAAAGTCCAGGATCACCTGACTCCATCTTAATAGTTCACAACAAATTCAAGAAATAGAGGAGTTAACCATCACCATTACTGGTAGTAAAATTAAACAGGTAAAACAGCAAGGGACCCATACACAGAAATAGAGGTAAATTAGGTGACGGAAAATTTCTGAACATTTAGCAATCAGCCCCCATGCACAAATGATTGTTCTCTGCTACTAGAAAATTGAGCTTTCCACAGTGATGTTAGTTAAACAGGCCTTAGGGGATGCTACCCTGGTCTGCCACAATGACCACTTTATTTAATAGTTCATTAAGCAAGCACTGATGTGGTTAGGAAACATTTGGGGACAAGGTAGTTGTCATACATATCTAATTATCAAGAGCCTCCTTTATAATCTGGTTTCTGCCAGATATTCAAATATTCTCATATCACATAACTGAAAAGATCATCCATATATCTCTCTGTCCCAGAACTTCTTTCCACAATACCTCTTTTCTGTTGTCTAAAATCCCCTAAATTATCCACAAAATCATTAGCACTTCCCCATGAATCATCATAAATGCATCCCTCAAACATCTATTAGACAAATGAACACAGGCATCCTGCCCAACCTGCTATACACTGAGACTATTAGCCTTCACCCAAGTCCTCAGAACCTTCCCCAAGTGGGGGAAAACTGCTGCCACTGTCCTCTTTCAACTTGTTCCAGCATATTATTGAGTCTACTTTTAACTTTTGTCTTCTTCCATCAAAGTCATGGGGAACAAAAGTCACTGGTATAGGATAATGGAAAGATGGCAGCCACGTAAGAGATGTTTGCTAAGAATGTGAGTCACCTACTAATAGGATATATATCATGTTGAAACACATACCTAATTTGCTATGGAAAGTACCAGTGTATTCTGATTGTCTCACCATAATACTTAACATTGCCCCTTTTGTTTTCAAAAGTGTCCTGCTTTGCCTGGCAACTTATTTAGTCACTGTACACACACACACACACACACACACACACACACACACACACACACACACCAGAGTGCCAAAAATGTTTACACATTTTAATAAATGTTATCTATGTATCACTTTTTATAGTTGAAGTATAGTAGCAATATGTAGTATGATGTTCACTCAAAAGATGGCATTAATCAAATGAATGTTAGCACTGAAAGAGATTCTGAGAGAGACCCCCCCTTCTCCTCTCTCTCACTTTTAAATTTCTGCAGCTCCCATTTTCTTTAAGTTAAAATCTCAAGAGTATTCTTCTGAATGATTTCACAACTCTGTAAGCTTTAAATCTTAGTCCCCCTTCCCCAGGCCACCTGTAAAAGCCTCCCTTTTGTTCTCATACCTTTAAGACTGGTCATTAAAATGCACCCCTCCTATGTAACCATGGCAACTAGATTACCAGAAGGCCCACTCTGAGGGGACCTTCTTTGTCTATTTTCCTTGGCCCTTTTCCCCCTCTTGTGAGACCCCCTTGCACCTCAGGTTACTATCATGCCTTTGCAGAGGGACCATGCCTCTGCTGAATTCCTTAAATGACCAAGCCTGTCATTTTCCCATGGAGATTTCTTGGGTTGGGGCATTGCTAGCAATTAATAAATCATCCTGAAGATTAATAATTGCCCTAGGATCTCTTCTTTCTCCTGAATCTCACTTTATCACCAACAAGTATATGACACATTCTTAAAACCGCCTAATGAAAAGTTTTCATCCTAAAATGTGCACATATTTTTAGTGCCCTCTATATATTACTTCCACTTGATAATAAGGTACCATAGGGCATGACTAGCTTTTCTGAGTGGATAGGCCACCAAATCATTCAAAACCATAATAGCTCAAGCATGTCCAAAGATCAACTTTTTAAACTCAAAGGAGGCATAGCTTTGCTCCAAAACTCTAGTGATCTCTGCTGTGATTCTGGTTTCCACAAGCAACTCAATGTGCTAGACATACTTGAATATCACTATAGCTACTAAGTCATAAGAACAAGTAGAAGAGAGATGATAGTATAACTTGGTTCAATAGGAGGTCCTTTCTTTGATCTGCCATCTTCTCAAATCTGGCAGTCTTTGGAGTAAACCAATGAACTACTTAGAGCCTCATTCCCAAATATGTTATGCATTTCTCTAAATCCTAAATCATCTTACCAAACATATACCAAACATACAATAGCATGAGGTATAAAGTGTGCAACTTAGTCAGGAACAGTGGTGCATGCCTGTAATCTCAGTGACTTGGGAGGCTGAGGCAAGAGGATCATGAGTTAGAAGTTAGGGGCAGCCTACATAATTTAGCCAGATCCTGACACAAAAAAAAATTTGTTTTTCAAGTAAAAATGGTGTTCAGCTCAGTAGTAGAGTACTTGCAAAGCATGTATGAGTCTCTGGGTTCAATCCCCAGTGCCACACAAAAAAAAAAAAAAAAAAAAAAAAAGCACAACTTGTCCTTCACTTTTAAAGAAATATTTTAACAAGTATCTTAATAGTTGACCCATTAAAAGATAAATGAAGCTGGAGACCTCCATATTTTCATGCCATTT
Organism: Pedetes capensis; assembly: GCA_007922755.1. Classification (NCBI taxonomy): domain Eukaryota; kingdom Metazoa; phylum Chordata; class Mammalia; order Rodentia; family Pedetidae; genus Pedetes; species Pedetes capensis. The sequence continues at coordinate 22,475 of VMDO01005212.1, forward strand.
ATCTTCTTCCCTCTGCTACAGTACATCAGAGCAATACAACACCAGCTATATCCTGATCCTCTAGTCTTTTCAGCATTATGGTTTCAAGGATGCCATAAATGATGTTCTCTGGAATAGTAAGATCAGAGTGCCTGAAGACTACATTATTTTCATGAACCTGAAGTGTTAAAATATCCCTGAGATAGGGAAAGCAAAATGTATTAGTCTACATGTAAGGTAAAAATAAAACTTCCTCTATTGTTCTCTGCATATTGGAACATATTGAGAGCAAGGGCTGTATGGTAGATGCCAGAAACTGTATTAACTTGTTCAAATAAAGAGATAACATCTGGAATAGCAGTTAAAAACTAGTCACGACCTGAATAAGCTGATGAAATCATGTCACATATTTCAAGACCAATATACCTTCTGATTGGCCAAACAGCTAAATTAAATGAGGCTACTATTGATTAGTATTGGCTTAAAGTCAGTGTCCAAGGCATTGAACATACTTACCTTATATAATGAATGTAAATTTAGGCAACTTGTGTAATTTAACAAGACTCTATTTCAATTAAAAAAATTTTTAGCCTAGGGATGTAGTTGAGTGGTAGAGCACCTGCCTAGCACAAACAAGGCCCTGGGTTTGATCCCTAGCACTGAAAAAAAAAATATTTTTTAAATCTTGCAAAGTAGGCACAAGGCCCTAGAGTCAAGCCCCTAGTAATGAAAATAATAAATACATAAATTAATTAATTAATTAATTTAAAAAAAGGGAAAACTAAACATTTTCTTATCTTCACACTCAATGCAGCACACTTCTAACATCGGATATATGGTGGATTTTTCCCCATATATCAAACAGTTCTCTAGAAGATACAAACAAGGTACTGTATACTACAGTTCAATTCTGACACCAACTGGAGTTAGTGCAAACCCCACAGACAAAGAGCTCAGTCCCACAAGATTTCCCTGCACTTCAGATGCCAAAACAGGCAGTAATTTTCCAGGTGTGTTAGCTTTGGCACCATCATGACCAAAATATTTGACAGAGACAACCGAAAGGAGGAAGGGTTTATTTTAGCTCATCATTTCGGAGTATCTCAGTCCACAGTAGCAAGGAAAACATGGTGGAGCAGGGGCAGGAGCACATGGCAGAGGAGAGCACTTCACATCCTGGCAGATAAGGAATAGAGATTCAAGCCAGGACCAGGGGCTGAGTTACCCTTCAAACGCCTATCACTGGTGACCTACTTCCTCCATCAAAGTCACCTTCTAAAGTTACATAATCTCCCCAAACAGCACCACCCACTGGAGACCAAGAGTTTAAACATGAGTCTATGGGAGACATTTTATATTCAAAAGATGACATCAGGCTACCCACAAATTCCATTTGATGTGGCTACAAACTAGAGTTTCCCATGTCCCTATTCCTGAGTTTGATTTACTAGAGCAGCTTACAAAACTCAGGCAAACAGCTTACTTGCAATTGCCTATTCATTATAAGATTTTCCCAATGAGTCTTTTGATGTCTTGACTTCTAGATCTACGGGTGTTGACTATAGAACCAAATAAAGCAAAATGCTGGACAATCTCAATATTTTTTCCATTTATCATGAAGTTGCTGACTCAGTTGTAAGGATTTTTGTTGTCTTGATGTTGAGGAACTATCCAAACTGAAAGCCATGTTCTTTGATCTTCATCAGTAAGTGTTTCAAAATCCTTTCAGTTTCAGCAAGAGTTGTATCATCTGCATAATACAGGTTGTTGATGAATCTTCCTCCAATCCTGATGCCATGTTCTTCTTCATAAACTCCAGCTTCTCAGATTATTTGTTCAGCATAGAGTTTGAAGAGATATGATGAAGGATATAGCCCTAGTACACACCTTTCCTAACTTTAAGCCAAGCAATATTTCCTTGTTCTATTTGAATGACTGCCTCCTGGTCCATGTACAGATGCTTCATGAGTACAATTAAGTGCTCTGGTATTCCTATTGTTCAATGTCATCCATAATTTGTTGTGATCCATATGGTCAAATGCCTTTGCATAGTCAATAAAACATGGACAGACATATTTCTGGTATTCTCAAAGTAAAGATGTCACATTGAAGATGTGCCTGACTTGTGCCATGGTATTTTCAGTTGCATCATATGGTTGGGAAAACTGGATGTTGAATAAGGAAGACAGAAGACGACTTGATGGCTTTTAAATAATGGTGCTAGAGATGAACATTGAATATACCGTGGTCTACCAAAAGAACCAACAGATCTGTCCTAAAAAAAGTACAAATCAGTGTTCCTTGGAAGCAAGGATGGCTAGACTGCATCTAACATATTTTGGACATGTTTTCAGGAGGGACCAATCCCCAGAGAAGGACAATATGTTTGGGAGAGTGGTAGATCAATGAAAAAAAAGGAAGACCCTCAACTAGATGTATTGACACAGTGGCTACAACAATGGGTGTAAGCATAAAAAAGATGGTGTGCATGGCACAATGTCAGGGAGTGTTTTGTTCTTTTGTATATTTGGTTGCTATGAGTTGGACCCAACTTGAACACACCTAATGGCAACAACAGTAATTCATTGCAAAGGATGTTTCAAAGATTACATATAAACAGTCAGATAAAGAGATGTAAGGGCAAGGTTTGGAACAAGAGCCTCCCTTCCTATGGAGTTGAGGAACACAGAGACACCCTCCCAACATAGAGACATGTTCTAGTTCAGCAACGTGAACCCCATAGTTTAGGATTTTTAGTGGAGGCTTCATCATATAGGTTCACTTGGTTATTAACCCAATAACCAGCCCCTACTCCCTCTCCTCAGGATAAGGAGTGGCTCTGAGAGTTCTAAGCTTCTAATCATAACTTATTCTTCTGCCATTAGAACCACCAGGAGTCACCTCATTACAACAAAAGATGTTCTTTCATTCAGGAAATCCAATGGACTAGGAGCTCTGTGACCAAAACTGAAGCCAAAGATGAAATATTGGAGAAAAGGATTCTCTTAGGACCCCTATTGCTCAAGAAATTACAAAGGTTTCAGAAGATCTGTGTCAAGAAATTGAGAAAAATAAAATATATATTTTGCAATATCTTTGTGACTGCATCTGTAAAGGAAACTATGACCACTATTACCACTGTAGGAGCCACCACTCTCCTTGAAATCACAGAACCCATTTCAATGCATTTCAGTGATATTGCAATGTCCTTTATCCCTGAACAGCAAGGAATTACCTTCCAAACAGTCTGTTTTTTCATAGTGATTTTTTATTTTGGATTTATTTTCCTACTAATAACTTTTTCCAAGTAGAAATATATTTTTCAATATCTTAGAGGATATATCCTTTGGAATTTCTCAAGGCACAACATTAGAAAGTAGGTGAACTGCATACAAAAAGTAACTCTAATATTTCCATTTCTTTGGACTACTTTTCCTATAAATTATAAAGGAATTGGTGCCTATTCAACTTCTTTTAGCATAGATCACCAGAGTCCCAAATTTCTTTGAACTAACTAAGCCAATAATTAGAACTATTCCCAGATGCTCAGAATAGTCTGTTGAATCTCAAGAATATGGTAAGTGTTCCAACATAATGTTACCTAAAATTATTTTCTTTTTGTACCTTGTCTAGCATCTCCAGAATCCATTTTCACACATATTCCTAGGGGTTTACTATGGTAGATTAGGAAATATTATAATTCTTTTTGTACAGAAGATTTCTTCAATGTTTGGCATTAAAATTAGTCCACCAGGGCATACTTGGAACAAATCCAATCAAAAGCTACAAGTGGTAAGAGTAAAGGAGAATAGAGAATGGCTGGTAGTCATTGTGAAGTTGTATCATTGTGAGTGAAGTAATTATATTTTTCAAGAAAAGAAGGATAGCATCATCATATCATATAGGACAGGAAGAATACTTTTACTAGCAGAGGAAAATCAGTAGGGTTAGGGGTTATAGGCACTCCAAGCCATCCAAGCATCTTATACAATTACATTTCAGCACTCATAGTATCCTATTTCCCATTTAGTGTCATAATATTGATAAAGACCTAATAAAGCTATGAATTAAATTATAACTCAGCAACAAAAATTACATTGCTATTTTATTTTAAGATGTTTCAGCCCTCAAGTCTTAAAGGGTAAAGATACTTTGTAACACATTTGTAGAAAGTAGTTTAATGTCTATCCATGATTAAACTGAGAATTTAGGTCCTTGAACAATATTGTTTTCATTGAACTTTGCAACGTAGCCAGACATCCTCTCCGTAGTCTTAGTATTTCACATGCCTTTCATATTATTAAATATTAGGGGTTTCTATGGTTTGATTAAGTGTCTCCTAAAGGCCCTTATGTTAAAGGCTTAAAGGTTATCTTGGCACTTTTGGGAATTGGTGGAAATTTTAGGAGGTAAGGCCTAGCAGGAGATCTTTAGGTCAATGTGTGCATATTCTTGATGTAGATAAAAGGGCTGTAGCCTCTTCTTCCAGTTTTTTCATATCCCAGCCTGATATGAACAGTTTGTTTTACCATGTGCTACCTGCAATGATGTGCTGCTTTGTCACAGGGCTAAAGTTAATAGAACCAACTGATCATGGGCTGAAACATCCAAAATTGTGAGTCATAATAAACCTTTCCTCTTTATAAGTTGATTGTCACAAGTATTGTCATAGTAATAGAAAATCGAATATCTGGGTCTTTTGGTTTCCCAAAGCCTTGCCTGCAGGGGTGGTAGCATTATGGTTAGTTATGGTTAATTGGTTCTCAGTGCCAGAACTTTGCGCTCTGATACTAACTTTTCCCTGATTTCTAGCCCAATCTTGTCAAATATCCATTTTCTTGTTTATATGTTGCTTACAATCATTCTTATTACCAAATTCTGCATCACTTTAAATTCTTAATAGAAAACAGCACACACTGCACCTCATTTAAGCATTAAGCAGAACATCTGTTAATGAGTATTGGAAGCTCATAGAATCTCTGGAAGAGCCAGTGAATTAGGCTTAAAGGTTCTACAGCCAGGAAAAATGCCCAAATCACACTACTAGCCTATTATTAGGCACAATATCACTACTGCTGATCTTAGGTGGAAGTTTTGCACCAAAGGCACCATGCCCAGGAGCTATACCACTGAACCTCTAAAATCTGAGTATCTTCCCACCATAATCCACTACTCTCATTAGCAAGATGCGTTCTGTATTAAATCTTGTTTACATTCACTTTTTTCCTAAAAAAAATTTTAGGGGTCTTTTATAATAAAAAGATTACAAACTGATAAACATTAAAGAGAGAGACATGAAAGTAATAAACACTTGTTGTTGTTGTTGTGTGCCCTCGAGTCGATATCTGACTCATAACGACCCTCATGGGGTTTTCAATGGCTAACTGTTTCGGGATTGCCTTGGGAGTGGATTGCCAGGCCCTTCTCCCATTTTTGCAGTGCCGGGAATTGAACTCGGGACCTCAGAGACTGCAGCGCAGCGCTCTACCAACTGAGCTAAATCCCAGCCCTAACCAACACTAGATAAGAAATTATAAAACTTTAAAAAGTGGTAAATATCCCACCAATTTTTATTAATGATAATTTTATTAAATCACTATCATTATAATAGCTTTTTTCAACATCTCTGTACATATTCTTTATGATTCCACTTCATATGAAATGATTTGGTAACATGATTTCCTTTTTCTTTTTTGGTACTTGGGGTTTGAACCCAGGGCCTCATACATATTTTGCAAGTGCTCTACCACTGGGTTGCACTCCTACCCCACTTTTTACTTTTTATTTTTAGTCAAGAGTCTTGCTAAATTACCCAGGCTGGTTCTTACCTCAAACTTGTGATCCTCTTGACTCCACATCCCAGGTCACCACCATGCCTGACTGTGAATTTAGTCTTTTTTTTCTAGAATGGTTAATTTAAATCTGTGGATTTTTATTTATAGTTTTAAAAGTTTCTTTTAGTTTTATAACTTATTTTTAGTAATGTTATGTGAATTTTTAGGTTAGTTTTAAATTAAGAAACACTTCCGTTAAGTTTAGTTCATATGTGAACTATAAGATTTGGAAGAATTTCTGCAGACTAACTTTTTCCCTGAGAAATTCAAACATTGTTTATCTGGAGCAAAATAATACTTCCAGTGTCATAGGACTGGTTCATTTGGCACTGTGACCTCTGGCCATGATACATTGGTTTTATAAAGTGAGAAACTTCCCCAAACTTAAGATGGATCTTTCATAAAACCACCAGGTTGTCATAAGGTAGAGTTAGGGCATCTCAAAGACCTCCCTCACTCTGATACCAATTATAAGCTCAGGAGTCTCTAAAGCCACCCTCAGATTCCAGAATTCACTGGAAGGACTCACAGAATTCCCTGAAGGTCATACTCATGGTTATGATTTGTTACAGTGAAGGGATATACACTAAAATCAGCCAAAAGAAGAGGTGCATGAGGCAGTATTTATGACTGTTCCAAGAAAGAAGCTATCAGTTGTCCTCTTGCAGCATAATTTTGGACCCTACTAACTTCTTCCAAAAATGATGCCTCACAATTTACATGGAGTACTAGAAGGAGGAAAGTTCAAGACCCCAAGCCATGGGGTCCAGAGTTTTTATCGAGGCTTGATCATATAATCATCATTTATTCCTGGATAGCTGACCTTAGTTTCCAACCCCTCTGGAGGTCAAGCTAATACCATGTGACCCAGAGTTCCCACCATAAATTGCATTGCTAACACAGACTATCTTGCATGGTTCGAAGTCTCCAGGAAGAACTCCAAAGACTTAAAGATTACCCTCCAGGAGCTGAAGGCATAGCTCTGACCTCTGTTGGAGTAAGGTTACTTCTTTACTCCACTTTAATACATTATCATATTTGTGTACTCCAAACATGGAATGATATGGTAAGAAAACCATAAATTCCAACCCACCTCTTCTGCTACTTACTTTTATATTTTCAATAATTTCATTCTCACCATGGCAAGTTTATCATCTTAACTTAATAAATATTTTTGGATACTTACCATGTGCCATGCACAGAGCTAGAAACCATTAGAAAAACAAAGATAAATAAGATTCTTTCCTCAAAGAATCTGCACTGGCATGTGTTTTCTTGTAAGAGTTTTATAGTTTTAGCTCTTACTTTTAGGTCTTGATCCATTCTGAGTTAATTTTTATATATGGTGTGAGGTATGAGTCGATCATCATTCTTTTGTTTGTGGCTATCTAGTTGCCTCAGCACTCTGTGTTGAATGGTCTTGCCAGTTATCAAAAATCAATCAACCACAGATGCATACACTTATTTCTACACTCTCAATTCTGTTCCATTGATCTTTTTGTCTTTCTTCCAGTACCATACTGTATTATTACTGCACCTTTTTAATACATTTTTAAATCGAGAAAAGATTCTGCCCTGTGTTGATATACAGGACATCTTTGAATTATCTATATTTCTATAATGATCATAGATCACATATTTCCTACTATAATAAATATTCTCTTTTAAACTTTGTTTATTTTGGACATTTTAAAGAATATACAAATGAATCATTAAGTGAACCTCCAAATCTTGGCATAGAGGAACATGCCCGTAATTTCCAGCTATTTGGGAGGATAAGGTGGGAAGATCACTTGAGCTCATTAGTTCAGCACCAACCTAGACAAACCAGTGAAGCCTCAACTCAAAAAATAATTAAATAGGCTGGATACAGTGACACACACCTGCAATCCCAGGACTTAAGAGGCTGAGGCCATTTCACCATGAGTTTGAGGCTACTCTATGCTACATGGTAAGTTCAAGTCCAGCCTGTCTCCAACAATTAATTAAAATGAACTCACATAAATCATCAGTTTCAAAACTGTCAACCTACAGCCAAGCACCATGGTGTATGCCATGATGAAGGGAGGAATACTGCAAATTAGAGGCTAGAGGCAGCCTACACAACTTTGTGAGACCCTATCTCAAAATAAAAAATGAAAAAGAAGCTGAGGGTGCAGCTCAGTGATACAGCACTTGCCTAACATGTATGAGAACATGGGTTTAATGCCTCAGTAGTGAAAATTTTTTAAAAGTCAACTTATTACCAATCTTTTGTATCTACATTACCCAGTTATCAACCCCCCTCAGTGGATATTCTGTAGCAAGTCTCAGATACCCTGTAATTTCATCCTTAAAATTCTAGCATGTATTTTTTCTACAAAATAACCACGCTACTATTTTCATGATCTAAAACAGGAAATTCTTTATGTCATCAAATATCAAGACAGTATCCAAATTTCCCTAATAGTAATGTTTTACAATCTTCATATTCAAAGAAGAATCCAGATAAGGAATACATTTCTAGACCTTGGACAGCAACAGACAGAAAATCAAATTTTTCTTTGAAAAAAAAATGGTGATGTGAGTGGGAAAATTTGTTTACAGGTTTTGTGGGTGAGAAATTCAGAAATGGGACTTCTTTCAGAAAAGTCTAGATAGAGAAGCTTAAATGATATATATTGATTGTCTTCTTCACTACATGTTACAGCCTTACTTTCCTATATATAAGTTTCTTTTCCTACAGAAATTCTGGGAAAGATGACCACTAGAAGTTTTATGCTCTGTAAATGCTTACAAACAACAATCCTGGACAAAAGACTGTTTATTTCATATGATACTCTAGAAAACAGTCCAGAAATGATGCTAGCCTGGCCCCAAATATTAAACACTAGCAGTATGCTGGCTGACAAGCCCTGGGCACAGGCCATTCCAGGAATCTCTAGGATTAAAAGTGAAAATGTAAGATGAAAAATAAAGGAGAGTTAACATCTCTAGTTCATGACAGACCCAAAAATGGAACTCTACCACAAGTACACATATAATATGGTACATATTATTGCTATGTACAGTCTCAACAGATATGCCTTGTCAAGAAGATGATTACTTCAATACCAGGGATCAGCTATGTCAATAATCAAGCCAATGGCTCTGACCTTAAAATGCCCCCTTTTGTACTCTGCTTTGCAATGCTGGTTGTGATTCATAAACAGTTTCTGCCCTGTCCTCTAATACCCTATTGAGTTCTTCCAACAGAGAGAGACTATAAGGTTGAAGAGAGAAGAAAGGACTTGCTCTTTCTTGTTTGCTTCATGTTCCTTGTTTTCGCTTCTGATTCCTATGCAGCCTCTTTTCACCCAGGAGCAGCCCTGCCTTACAGTAAGAGCAGTTGACTCTAGCTGGTAGTTTTTTCAATACTCATGCATTTGCCTTCATTGGGACTGAATTTCAGCTCTAGAGGGCTCTTCCTTCAGCCATCCGAGTTTTCGTAATTCCAGCCCTTACTCCTGTTACATGCAGCTGCTGCCTCTGCAGTACTTTTGTAATTCATGTTTGACTTTTTGGTTCTTGAATATTAACTAGTCTATATATGACATTCTGTCTTTTAAAATAATCATTGTGGTCTGGTGATTAGCTACTCCCTGCACTAGGTACTACCATATGTTAACAAGCCTGTTTTTTGTTTGTTTGTTTTTTAGTTTCCCAATATGTAATAAATATTTTTTTATATTTAATTCTTTTTTTAAAAAAATCTGATTTGTCTTCTTATCCACTGACTAAACTCTGATATCTTGGTTCTACAACCCAAAATTAACTCTGTGAAATTAACAAAGGTACAAAAACACATACCTTTCAACCAGTTGGATTTGAACTTAGATTGAAATCTTAGTCTCCAATCTTGGGCTTTGATTCAAATCTGACTCACTCCTTTACTCCGTCTTCTCATTCTATTCAGCTTTCAGATTCACTATCCATTCATTCATTTGAAAAAAGTATTGGGATAGAAATAAGGAGACGGAATCCCACAAAAAATAAATGATTATAACAAAATTCTCACTCAATTGTGGGCAAATACATAAGCACATATTGTCCATCCACAGTGATTATTATATATAACTGGTCTAGGAGACTGTACATAGCAAGGAAAGCTCATATCCCTGATGAAGACAGAATCTAAGAACTGTTTTTCTTTCTCTGCACAATAGGGGCTAGGTCACTAAAGTTGTATCCCACTCTCACATCTTCTCATTTGTATTCACAGTTCATTCCTACTTGTCCTTGCCATAAGAAATACTATTTATTAATACAGGTTGCTGGTTTGAGTTTTTCTGAAGTAGTATAACATATTAACTAAAATGGTGATCTCTTCGGCTACCCCACTTGAGTATACATAGCCCCCGTCTTTTAGGCAAGTTATTTAGGCTCAGTATTAAAATTACTGGTATGGTTTCCCTAGTTGCTATTTCCTGCCTTTGATACTTCCATAATATCTTAGAGTTACTGTGAGGAAAATGAGTTTAAACATAGTAAGTATTTAGAATAGTTCATGGTATAAACAGTTCAATGTCAGTTTTTATTATTATGCTTTTTTTTCTATTTTCTTATTTCATAATGCACAAATATATGACTATGTATAGCACTGACTTGAAGAGATTCTGTTCACCTTGTTTAGTTTGACATGAACTATTTTCTTATTGTTGTTAGGTGCCATTGAGTCCCACTCATAACGACCTCATGTACAACAAAATACTCCCTGACACTGTGCCATGCCCAACACTATGTCAGTGCTTCTTCACTATCCTTAGTTTTTGATGGCTGATTTTTTTTTAGATTATTTCAGGAGAGGAGTGGCCTGCCAGGTCCTTCTTTCATTTTAGCAGTGCAGGTATTGAACCCAGGGCCTCAAAGAGAACAGAGCAGAACTCTACAAACTAAGCTAAACTCCAGCCACTGTTTTCTTATTGAACAAGATTTTTTCATTGTTTCTTGTCTGCCTGGTGGAAGACTTGGAGAACTAGGAAGTCTTCATGCTTCCAGGGTACTGGATGTCTATCTTTAGGGTCTGAGAAAACACTAGGGCTCAGATTCTGGCCATTGTTCCTTTAGCAAGCTTCTCAAACTCTTTCTCCTCTATCATGTGAGGATCAAATTTAATTACAAGTAAAACAGCAATTTAATATATGGCAAGTCTTAATACTACTAGTAATAGTATTCCTAAAATCAGCACAAAATTATTGTTGTTATTCATTATACATACAGTAATAATGAATGCCCTTTAAAGAAAATTATAAATAATCCAGTAAAGTGAAAGGGAAACTAACAGTTTTAGAATTTTACATTGGGTGGCTTTAGTTTGCAAATAAAGGTGTCTTAGTCCACAGCAATAATTGATGATCTTTATTCACAAAGGGAGAAAACAACATATTTCACTTACACCTCACTAGGTCTGAGTTATGAGACATTTATTATTTTAAGAGTGCCTCCCTCCTCTCAATGTCATCCATAAGCTGTTTTCTCGAGTTGTACCTTTGACAATGTGGAAAGGTCAAATGCAGCTTCTACATACCTCACAGCAATTAGGATAATTATCTTTCCTTGTACAGGGCATTAGACTGCTCTTTACACTATCCCATTCAGCAAGCTGGGAATGATTGCCTTAGGGTACTATTTTAAAAGATTCTTTCCTGTGAAAGCCACAGAAGAAATTGTCTGTTGAAGATTATCACTAAAAATTGAGATTCCATCTGTTTTACCAAAATGTTAAATTCTCTCAACAGTTTTTGAATTCTGTTCCAAAGTAATATTAAACCTTTTAAGACAACACTGCATAATTCAAAAGAAAAGAATGAATATGCTTCAGCAAGGAAATTTGTATAATACTGTGGCTTAATGTAATAGAAGTCAGCATTATCTGGAACTTTCTAATCATAATTTTCATTGTTAAAGCACTAGGGACTCCATCAGTATAAACACTATATTCTCACTCAATTATATTGAGCATTAAAAGTAGTGGTTTACAGCATCTATTAGAGTTGCCATTACCCTTATGCCATACTCAATTGACTAAAGGGGTGGGGGATCTCTCTCTCCTAGGGGAAAAGAAAACTAAAAAGCAAATTCAGTGGAATGCATAATAGGAGCTCTTTTGGAGAATGCTTTAAGCTTTAGCTCCTTTCTTCTTAAGATAAGCACTCCCCCCAAAGCGTGAGAGTAAACATCAAGCCTCATTACTCCCTCGTATTGTTCATATAGCATGTATATAGGTATAAAGCTGATCAGTGGAAAGAAATTACAATATTCAATGGCTCTGAATAAGCAATGGAGGAGGCAAACTTTTGCTAGACTCCATAAATGAAAAAACTCAAAGCATATGTAGGAGGATAATGGTTCCAGCAATCTTGGTGAAGGATATAGAGTACTTTTCCCCGTGAATAGATGAAATTGAAATATGGGGGAGGTTTGGAAGTACTTAAACCCATGAATCACTCTGAAATGACAAAAGGCAGCTGATAAAAATAAAATCTACAGATTCATATCATTTTGTGGACAATTTGATAATCTCAACAAGACTATATGGAAGTTGTACAGGTTCTGATGGTCTATACCTTTAAAAAGACTTCTTCTCAAAACCAGATCTGTAGTATTTTCTGGCAGACTAACTCCCTATTAAGCCTTGACTTTCTAACAAAGTTTTGTTGATAATAATAACATATTAAACAAGTAATAAATTTCTCATGTGAATATTTTACTACAACCTAAATCTCAAGATTACAAAGAACTGGAACACCAGTGTTGACTTCCATAATGGGAAGAACAATAAAACTCATCAAATTTAACTGGAAATATTAAAGATTTAAATCCATGATTTCCAAACCAGACTGTTCTAAATTACTTAAGAAGCTTCATGACTTCTGGTATAAGATGGCAAATTAGAGACAGCTTCTATACAACATGGTTAAATAAAAGACCCAAGAGAGGAAAGAATAGACTATTCCAGAGAGAGAAAGACTAGAAAAGCACAGAAATTACAAAGGAAGTGATAGGATGGTATCAGAGCGCAGATAGTGGATGGACAGCACAGCTAGAACCAGCCACGGCTTCCCAGCTGGGGAGAACTGAGGCCTCACTGAAAAGGTAAACTGATCAGCCCTGGTGAGCAGACTAACAGTTCCACATGACAAGCCCACAGTACTTGAAGCCCTTGGATCCATTCCTGGGGTTTGATGAGACAGTGGCTGTTCCTGACTTGGGGCTCAGCCCTGGAGATAAGATCCATTTTGCTAAGCTCCTTATCTTGGACGGCTGTGGCTATGTGCCATCTTGAGAGGTAACCTATTGTATAGGACTGAGCTACTCTGTGGGTTTGAAAACAAAGAACAATTATAGGTCAGGGAGATCTGCCAAAACAAGAGAGTAGGACAGAGCTGCCACAGCCAGTTTCATAGAGAGGGAAGAAGGGCTACCAATACACAATGGGCTGAGAATTTCAGGCAACAGTAGGCTCAGATAAGAAACTCTGACTTCAACTTACCACCACCTCCACCTAACAGAGTCAAATATTAGAATACAGAGAAATAAGCCACTCCAAACATTCAAACATTTCCTTTCTTCCCCACCCCTCTCTTTCTCTCTGCTGAGTAATGACTGAGCAAATTCTCTAACACTGTGCTGTACCCACAGACCTTTTCCTTACTTTTATTTTGACACAATCTTAAGTTACACAGGCTGCTTCTGGCTTGGGGCTCAAGATTCCCCTGCCTCAGCT